>JAJOZX010001542.1:0-275000 GCA_023014485.1 Bathynomus jamesi | reverse complement strand
ACTACAAATCCATCAGCCCTGGGATCAAGACCCAGTGACAGCAGCCAGTGCACAGCAAAACCCAGCTGTTCATCCTTCCACACAATAAAGAAAGTGGTTGGTAGGTAAATGGGTACCCTGCGTGGCCTAGATGCTGGGCTACTGGTTGGGCATGGTTCAAATTCCATATTAAACTGTCGGTCTAAGGTAGAGTGAAAAGCTTGACCTTCATATATATATATAAAGAACGACGCTTGTGTAGAAGAACATTCCGTACAAGATGAGGAGGGAGAATGAACAAATGAAAAATGAGGTAACCACCCGGGAATCGAACCCGGGATCTTCCGATTGCCAGTCAGATATGCTATCCACTACACCATGGGCCTTGATTAATCAGAAGTCGTAATTCTCCTACATATGAGCAGAAACCAATGCCCTGAGGGGGCACCTTCGCATGCCATACATATATATATATATACATTTTAACTGCAAACAACACAGTATAATTAATGTAAAGAACGACGCTTGTGTAGAAGAACGTTCTGCACAAGATGAGGAGGGAGAATGAACAAATGAAAAATGAGGTAACCACCCGGGAATCAAACCCGGGATCTTCCGATTGCCAGTCAGATATGCTATCCACTACACCATATCTGACCAGCAATCAGAAGATCCCGGGTTCAATTCCCAGGTGTTTACCTCATTCCTCATTTGTTCGTTCTCCCTCCTCATGCTTTACATTAATTATACTGTGTGTTGTTTGCAGTTAATATATATATATATATATTATATATATATATATATATATATATATATTTATTACACAGTACCGTGCAAAAGTACAAGTCCACTGTCAATCTGATAACTATTAGATAATCTGTCGTATGAAAATTGGTTTTGATACTAACATACAATGTTCATATTAATGTATAACTAAGTTATTACTTAAGTGTATAAAGTTGTATCTGCATAAATTGGACTTGAGGGTTGATTTATTATATTATTTATAATGCATGTGTTTAAAGATCTAGCGAACTACTGATGATGGATCTGCAGTAAATGCTCCTAAGCTATTGTTATATCAGTATTTACAATTAAAAGTATTGACATTCACTTAAATTCTGAAAAACAAATTCATCCAAAACATTTCTCATTATAATCCTAATTCATGCTATTTTTTTTCTTTCACAGGCTTAAGAAATGACAAAAAGTACAATTTCTGATAAGATTAGATATAAAATAATACATTTGCACAGTGAGGGACTGAGTCATTGAAAAATAAGTGAATCTACAGGCATTTCCAAAACTGGTGTAAAAATGATCTTGGCTCGTCAGAGATCAAATGGGCTCCCAGTTGGTCATTCTAGATTAGAGAGGCCTTCTAAGCTTTCTCCATCTGATCTACAATATCTAAAGATTACTTCCCTTCGAGACAGCCATAATCCAGCACTTCACTTGCAGCAGATCTCAAAAAAACAACAGGTGTCTCAGTTGATCCCTCTACTGTACGAAGGAAGCTTAACTCAGTAGGTCTTAAGGATGTGTTGCAGCAAAAAAGCCACTTTTAAGGAATGGAAATAAAGAGAAAAGAAAATATGCTTTGGAACACAAGTATTGGACATCTGAGACCTACTGCATTAAGCTTCCTTCATACAGTAGAGGGATCAACTGAGACACCTGTTGTTTTTTCAAGATCTGCTGCAAGTGAAGTGCTGGATTTGCAGCTGTCTCGAAGAAGAGTAATCTTTAGATATTGTTGATCAGATGGAGAAAGCTTAGAAGGCCTATCTAATCTAGGACAATCAACTGGGGGTCCCATTTGATCTCTGATGAGCCAAGATCATTTTTACACCAGTTTTGGAAACACCTGTAGATTCACTTATTTTTCATTGACTCAGTCCCTCACTGTGCAAATGTATTATTTTATATCTAATCTTATCAGAAATTTTACTTTTCATCATTTCTTAAGCCTGTGAAAGCAAAAAAACAGCATGAATTAGTATTATAATGAGAAACATTTTTGGATAAATTTGTTTTTCAGAATTTAAGTCAATATGTCAATACTTTTAATTGTAAATACAGTAAATACTGATATAACAATAGCTTAGGAGCATTTACTGCAGATCCATCATCAATAGTTCGCTAGATCTTTAAACACATGCGTTACAAGTAATATAATATATCAACCCTCAAGTCCAATTTATGCAGACTTGAGGGTCATCCAGCTAATACAACTTTATACACTTAAGTAACAACTTAGTTATATGTTAATATGAACCAGAGGTTCTAGTTAATGTGTATTTTAGTAGTGAGATGGTGTGGTTAAAGGCCCCAAGTTTGGTGGGAATTCCACCATTGGGAAGGATTCCCGAAAGCTCCCAAACCCCTCAGTAGGGCCTGGGAGGTTTCAGTAATCCCCATTGGGCCAGAGCTTTCTTAGAAAGCCAGGCCTTCAGAGTTACTAAAAATGTTTTTCTTCTCTTTTTAATTGATCATAACAGATTTGAAATTCTCTCAGTATAGAGAATAATCAGAACCTTGAGGCAATCATGTGCCCATTTCTAGAGACGGGAAAGCATCTCACTTCTTCTTGATGGTGTGGTAGGCAGGGGTGTGGAGCCAGAAAAAAAACTTTTGGCTCTGGCTCCAGAGCCCTTTTTTAAATGTCTGGCTCTGGCTCTGGCTCTGGCTCTGGCTCTGGCTCCAGCTCTGTCAAGTTATCAAAATCCAAATGTAGTTAGAGTGGTCATTGATCATACTCAACAACAGACAGATGAATACACTGTTGAATGATATTTGCAATAAAGGCTAAAAATACTCTTTAAATTTGACCTTTTTAATACATAAATCCAAAAAGAAATTATATTAATCGAAATTTGATGAACAAAAAAACTAAATTCTGAAAACTGAAGGGAGGCTTATCAAATGACATTAGCTACATTAAAACATACAAATTAAGACATTTTTTCCAATTTGACCTTTTTAATACATAAATCCAAAAAAGAATTATATTAATACAATTTTGATGATTAACAAAAAAATATTAAATTCTGAAAACTGAAAAGAAACTTATCAAATGATATTAGCTGCATTAAAAGTTAAAACTTGAAACAAACAAATTCATACTTTAATTCTTTCATAAACTGATTTTTAAAATTCAAAATTATGTACAGTCAACCCTCGCTATAACGGACCCCGTTAGAGCGGATATCGGATAAACCAGACACACCACTGGCGACGTTAACCAGGAAAAGAAGAAGCGTGTGACCCTGTCGGTGACCCAGAAGCTGGAATTAATCAAGAAGTTAGAGGCGGGTGCTTCAGTGGCCAAGGTGTGCGCGGAGTATGGTGTGAAAAAGCAAACTGTTTCCGACATTCGTAAGGCCAAGGACAAGCTAACTTTTATATTTTTATTATATTTCATTATTTTCTGTATCATTTATCATGTATCATGTTCAGCAGACAGTGCACAGTACTGTATATAGTATCTCCATTACCGTATCGTATACGTATACCGTAGGTTACCAGTACTGTCAGTTATATCGGACAATCGGCTATAACGGACACCTTTTTCCCCCTATTAGTCCGTTATAATGAGGGTTGACTGTATAACAGTTTGTTCTTAAGAACAAGATTGCTTCAATCAAGTCCTCTTTCATTACTGCTCTCAAATCAGATTTTATGATTTTAAGTGCTGAAAATAAACGTTCCACACTAACTTGAGTAGAGGGTAATGCAAGAACAAGTTGTGCGACATCTCGTATAATTTCAGGGTACTTAACTATTGCATCTTGTACTGACATCTTTGACTGACGATTAAATTTTTTAACTTCACTAAGAGATTCCCATACGGCTAACTTGAATTTAGTCAAGGTACTAAGAGGACCACCATGTGGCACATCGTTTTCAAATCCTGATCGAGAATGTTTTTCTTTTGCACCATGTTGTTTGTCAATGATTTTTTCAAAGTCAAATTCATTATCAGAAGTGGTAGTAGAAGATGATAATGGAATGTTTTCATTTTCCTGTTCTGGACATTCTTGAGACTTTCTCATTCTAACTGCTATATCACATACAGCATTCATTGCTTTGCTTTGTTGTTCATCCATTAATAAACATCTGTACTTAGGATCAAGATAAATGCCAGCTAACATTACATCATTTTCCAGTAAACGATTTTCTCTCGCTTCTATGGAGGTCTTGATACCTTCAGCTATGGTACCCACTGTCTTAGAAAGGCAGTAGATCAGGACTTCCATTCCTTGAAAAACTGGCCAGGAGTCAAGTCTTCGCCTTGAATTGTCTTTGTAGTGATATATGGTTGGTAAAGCAAACTTTTGAGTTTCTTCACTTGGTCCCACATTACTTCTGATAGTGTAACTTCTGGATTCACCATGTCAATAAGTACAGGTTTTAGTTCTAATAAGCGCTCTATCATCATATATGTGCTACCCCACCTAGTAGCTTGATCTAAAATTGTTACTTTTCCAGCACGTCGTTTAATTATTTCTTGGATCTTTGGTTTTCTCGCAGCTACTGCAACCTGCCTCACTTTGCTTATAAGAATGGCTGCGTGTTTATCCACTAAGCCATCATGAATGGCTAGCTGTAAAGTATGAACACCACAACTCATATGATGGACTCTTGAGAGGCTTGAAATTTCATCCATGATATTATTTAAATCAAGTTCTGCTGCATTATCAGGTTCCAGTTCTGGGGTCTCAGCATTTGAATCAACTGTTTCTATATCATTTTCCTCATCTCTCTCTTGATCTTCATTTAACTTCTCAATGGTCTTGATCATGTTGGAAGCATTATCAGTTACAATACACAATACACGCTCTTTTTCTATTTCATACTCTTGTAGAACATCTTTCACAAGCCCATGAAGGTACTCGCTTGTATGTTGGGCTTGCGTATCCCGTACTGCTAATGGAGGGGTAATGGTTTTATTGTTGCCATCAACAAATCTAACATTGATTGCAAAGTAGTTTGTTCTTAAATGTGTGCAACTATCCATTTTTAAAAATACAAAACATCCTTGTAAATTATTTTTTAAAGCGCATTTTTCTTCGTTTGCTTTTTCTATTACCAAACATTGAATACTATTTCTATCTAAACCAACTTTGAATTTTTGAGCCATTCCTCCTAATAAACCAAGCATGGCTGGCTTATAAAAGACAGACAGAGGGAAAGAATTCTTTACCACTAACTCAATAATGTGATTCTTGAACTGATCTGCTGTCATGGACACAGTGACTGTTTGACTAACAAAATATTTAGTAAGATTTGGTTGACTTACTTGACTAGAAGTACTGGCAGATTTAAGTATTTGCCTCTTTTCATTCTCTTCTATAATCTTGAACACTTCAGGATGGTTACGACTTATGTGACGCCTCAAATTGAATGCTCTTGTTGGTTTTGCTTGAAGGTGTACTAATTTTTGCTCCACATGTCAAAATATTTCCACCAGCATCAGTCACTTCGCAAGTGCAAACATAGTATTTATCATCTTCAGTGGTAGTAAAATATTCGAATACAATAGACTTTTCTCTAGATCCCTTAAGTTTATTCATTATTGAGGGCTTAAAAAAATTTATTTATGTATAAATGATAAATGCTTATTGTTTAGTCTTAGTTTAGTTAATGAGATATGATTTTGGAGCTATAGTTAATAATTATATTACAAATATTGACGTTTCTGAAAAAAAAAAATATGCATTTTTAATAAAAACTATATATTAAGTTAGGTAAAGTACTAAAGTTGGGTTAGGTAAGATAAAGTTGCATTAGGTTTATTATAAATGGGCAAGGTAACTGGAGCCATGGAGCTGGCCTTTTTTAATGGCTCTGACTCCGGCTCCACCCAAAAACCACCACTCCACCAGCTCCGGCTCCAACTCCACACCCCTGGTGGTAGGTGATCCTATAGTCTTGTTTTTACCATTGGTGTTTTGTATTGCTTAACCATTAGCTATAAGAACCATGTCTAACATATTTGGATCACTTAAAATTATCATGTAAATATCAATCATTTTTGAATGCCTGATTTCCTTTATAAAAGACCTTGTTGAAAAACTTACCTACAGTTATCAATATGCATCACAATGGATTTTGAGCTTTCTCAGGCTGTGAACTAAATTGTACCTTTGACTGCCTTATGAGCAACATATTAATTAAGGGTGTGCCGGATAGTATTTTTTACTATCTGGCCGGATACCGGATAGCCGGATAATAAAAAAAAATATCCGGCCATACCGGATAATATCATTCAAATAATTCATAATTTTTTATATATTATTATTTAGCTATTACTTGACTAATTGACTATACTATCAAATTTTAATCACTATTTGATGTAAATTATAGCTATCTTTCAATAACTTTACTAATTACCTATATTTTATCCTTTTCAGGATTGTTTCATTGCCTAAATCATATAGCTATATAGCTAGTTAGTAATAGTATTAGTTACAGGCTTACAGCAATATTTTAACATTATTTACCCCCTAAAATGGCTAGTTTTATTTGGAAAATATTTACAATACATGAGACTAATCCAACGATAGCTATTTGCTCCCTATGTTCCAAACAGATTAAAAGGGGATCAGAGAAATTGGGTGCTAGGTGCTATAGCACAAAATCTTTGCACAATCATGCAAAGATGCTGCATTCAAAAGAATATAAAGAAGTGTCTCAACTTAACAAATCATCTGAAAATCAAAATCAACCTATAGCGACCACCTCAATGGCTCCGAAGGAGAAAAAATTAGTTGCCATGGAAAAGCAACTCACGTTAGAAGAAGGTTTTCCTTTAAGAAAATATGGGATATAAATGATTCAAAAGCTCAAGCTTTACATAAAAAGATAGGATTAATGATGGCATTGGACAACCATCCTTTTAGTTTAGTTGAACAAGATGGCTTTATAGGACTGATGGCCCACGTACAGCCAAGGTATTTGCTACCAAATCGAACATATTTTTCAGAAAAAGTCATACCCAAAATCTATGAAGAACTCAAAGAAATTGTTATGAATAAATTGAAAGAAGGGAAATACATTAGCTTCACTTCCGATATTTGGACCTGCTCTTCTTCAAATGAATCATTCATTTCCTTGTCAGGTCATTGGATCATGAATGACTACACTCATTGTAATGCAGTATTGCATTCAGCTCATTTTTCAGGATCGCATAGAGGAATTAATATAGCGGACAAATTGCAATCTATGTGGCAATCATGGAATATTGACAGATCAAGGCGTAATATATTGGTCAGAGATGGAGCTTCTAACATAGCTTTGGGATGTGACCTTGCGGAAATACCTTCTGTTCACTGTTCAATTCATTTGCTACAGCTAGTGGTGAATGATGCATTAATGGCTCAACGATCTATAAAAGATCTTTTGGCAAAGTGTCGACGTTTAGTGACACATTTTAACCACTCCCCACTGGCTACTTCTGAATTTAAAGCTCTCCAAACACAACAGGGTCATGTTCCTCTTCTATTGGTACAAGATGTTTTAACGCGCTGGAACTCATCTTATTTGATGCTAGAACGTATGGTTAAGTTGAAAAAATCAGTTCAAATATACCTTGATGATCATAGTGAATTACTTGTTATTTCATCTAATGAGTGGCACTTGATTGAAAAGCTTTTAAAGCTTTTACAGCCATTTTTTAAACTCACCCAAGAAATGAGTACAGAATATAGTTTACTCTCTACTGTTATCCCAAACATGTGCGCGCTTGAAAGGTTTCTTTCAAAAATTGGCCAGGATGATCAAGGAGTCCAAACTACAAAAGATGAACTGTTGAAGTCATTGCGGTCATGATTTTTTGCCAATGAAAGCAATGAAAAAAGAAAGTGTCTAAATGTCTTAACAAATCGGAAGTATGCTCTAGCAACTGTCATTGATCCACGATTTAAATTTTTGTTTTTCAAAGATCAACAAAAGGAAAATATTAAGACATGGTTAATTGAAGAAATAAATGAAATAAACAACCTAGAGAAAATTAGAGAAATATTTTGAAGAACAGGCTCACAGCAGCGACGATTCTAATTCTTCTTCTTCCTCCTCAACAGGAAGAAAAAAGGCAAAGTTTGATGATGATCCACTCTCTGCTTGTTTCAGGGAACTAACACAAGAAAATTCAGAAAAGATACCTGGTGAGAAAAAGTTTAAAAAAAGCCGCAAGATGGCTTCATTCACAGAAATAGCAGAGGAAATTGAGCAATATGCAAAAAAACCCATATCAGACAGATGACTATCTCCACTTGAAATTTGGAAAAATGAAGAATCCTTTCCATCTCTCAAGAAAATTGCTCTAAAATGGCTAGTGACACCAGCATCTTCAGTTTTCTCAGAAAGAATGTTTTCCAAATACAGAAATATTTTTGAAGAAAAAAGAAGTACTTTGCTACCAAAGCGAGGGGAGATGCTTCTTTTTATCCATCACAATGGACAAAAATTTGATTTAAACTTGTGAATCTAGTGTCTTGAACATAGTATTAATTTTTATTGTTTAATGCGAGTTTTTACTTTTTAAGGTTTTGCTATTTTAATAATTTCACTTACCTTACTGGTATATTTGATTAGGCTATATGTTTTATTTTTATATCTCAAATCTTAATAAAAGGTTTCGCTAATTCATATTTTTTCATATTGTAATTTGCAATATACAGGGTGTCCCAGAATTAACTATCTATTTCAATGAAATTGGACAAATTTTTAAAAAACACACTTTTATTTATGTTTATCATGAAAATTATTTCACGAAGGTAACACGTGTTAAAAATGTATAAATTTCTAAATTTTTTTCATAATTTTATTTTCATAATTTTTTCATTATCTGGTCCAATGAAAGACCGTCTGAAGTCATAGAATGGCAAAGAGACTCTCCAAAAGTTAACATGTGGCTTGGAATGACCAAATCCAAAATTTATGGCCCATTCTTCTTTGCGGAAGCAACTGTAACAGGTACCGTCTACCTTGATATGCTTCAGCAGTTTCTCGAACCACAGCTTCTTGATGATGGCATTCTTGATAATGTTGTGTTTCAACAAGAAGCATTGATCTTTTGGCGATAAACCTTTGTTTTTATGAAACCCCATGCAAAGAAATCCAGGGGTGTCAAATCCGGAGAACGCGGAGGCCAAGGTCGAGGTCCTCCACGTCCAATCCACCGATTCGGAAGGTGTCTGTTGAGGTATTCTCGAACAATTAGAGCATAATGACATGGTGCTCCATCTTGTTGAAACACAACATTATCAAGAATGCCATCATCAAGAAGCTGTGGTTCGAGAAACTGCTGAAGCATATCAAGGTAGACGGTACCTGTTACAGTTGCTTCCGCAAAGAAGAATGGGCCATAAATTTTGGATTTGGTCATTCCAAGCCACACGTTAACTTTTGGAGAGTCTCTTTGCCATTCTATGACTTCAGACGGTCTTTCATTGGACCAGATAATTAAAAAATTATGAAAATAAAATTATGAAAAAAATTTAGAAATTTATATATTTTTAACACATTAAACATGATAAACAAATAAAAGTGTGTTTTTAAAAAATTTGTCCGATTTCATTGAAATAGATAGTTAATTCTGGGACACCCTGTATATAAAAATAAAAAATAAAAATTAAAATTAAAAAGTAAGGGAAGCTGGGATCTTAGCTATGCGTCACACTTTTAGCTGGACCAAACATTTTGCCTTTTTAGCAGTGTTAATATAGTTACATACTAGTAGTGGTACATGCTTATTTATCAATTATTTTAATTTTAGATTTTTGTACAACTATATTCAACTTTTGCTAGCTAAAGGCTATGCAAACTAAGATTGGAAAGGGGCAGGCCCAGATGGTATTCCCATTACAAAAAAGACTATCATAAATATTCAGCTATCCGGACAGATACAGGATACTGGATAATAGCTGTTATCCAACCGGATATCCTGCCAGATAGTGGTATCCGGCACATCCCTAATATTAATGCAAATATATATCCCAAAATTTTAGAACCTTAATTATTATTATTGTTAATTTCGCCCCCTTTTCTGGCATCATTGCACTCATGGATTCCTGTGGGTCCACTGATGCCAGTGTTGGGGGGATAATCTCTAAATGTTTGTTGGGTTTTTTCTCTTTATCAGGGATTTGTTTTTGGCTGGGACATTTGCTTATTGAAGTGAATTTGGACAAAGCTTTTTCTTCCCCAGTACCTGCACAAATGCTGAAGCCAGTATTCACATATGTTTTTTGTTATAAACATTGCTTTTGTTTGCACTGATTGAGCAAAGAATACCTTTAATGAGTGTGATATGAAGGATAGTGTGTGTGGAGTTTAAAATGATATCTGGGACTTATCAGGTTTATACAATTTGGGTAAACACTCATTGACCTTGCCCTAGTGACTAATATGCTTTGTTTTTTTTTGTATTAGTTATGCAAGTTCCTTTTCTTCTGTAAGTCTTGTCCCCTTTGTGTGGTAATGGGCTGGTGATGGCCAATAATTTAATTGTTTTATTTTATGTTCACATTTTTGTGTGTGGTATGGGACTAATGTTGTTAGTTTCTTTTGGTTTGTAGTAATAGTTGTTGTTTTTTGCCCAAGTGCTTAGTTGGTTCTGAATACACATTAGAGTATAATCAATAAAATTGTTCATATTTTCTTTAGTTACCTGTAAAAACTTGCCTGCTGATGCAATTAACCTTGTAAGTATTATTTTTGTTTCACTGATTAAATTAGGCAAAGGACGCTTTACTTTTCTTAAATCCTCCCACCATAAGCCAAGGAGTAAGTCTTTAAAAGAGGCAGACTGGCTATGCCCCAGAGACCTTAAAGGTGAGAACCCAGTCTCAAATTGGTAGGAGCCACCTATCTGACAATCTCAACCACACTAAAATTGGGAACTTGCTCACCTCATTTCTCTCATTCTTAGCAGTGCAGGTGGTGCTGAAGTCAAAGGATTTATTTTTACTCAATTGAAGGCCCTCTGGGTGGTCCTCACTGGCAGCTCAATCTCCCATCTCAGCAACCAGCAGCAGCTGCCGTGAACCCACTAACAAAGTATCCAGTAAGTGAGTAACACAAACACATTTTTACACAAAACACTTGCCAGCATCGTGTCCCCATTTCAGTATCAAAACCAATTTTCATACAACAGATTATCTAATAATTATCAGATTGACAGTGGTCTCATACTTTTGCACGGTACTGTGTGTGTGTGTGTGTGTGTGTGTTTGTGTGTGTGTGTGTGTGTGATGCAAACCCACAAGGAAAAAGAAAAATTATTCCAGGGCCTTTTTTCCATGTATTCAGAAGTACACCTCATCAGTTAATGAAGGGAGAAGGTGAGATGATGAAAATATATACCAATGTACAGCATGACAGAAAAATAAAAAGATTAGCACATGATTAACAAGAGTTAATTAGAGGCAAAAGGTATTTTAACAGAATATTGCCATTTTCATACATTCCCGCACTGTTATTGAAATTATTTTTAAAATGGATAAATGCACATTCTAGAATATTCCTTTCAATTATATCTTTGTTTTTAATGAGCGCTTTAGAACTTTCCCACTTGATACTATGATTAAATCTATACATATGGTTAAACAATGCATTACAATTATTTACTGTTCTACGTGCATATTTATGCTGTTTTACCCTAATGTCTAACACTTTACCCATTTGGCCTATATATACTGTACTGAGTTACATTGTATACAGCCGATCAAATACACACAACCAACCACATTATCCAGGCTATTCTTTATTAGGTGTGATTTAACTATTATTGTACTTAAAGACTACACTGATACCAATTGCTTTAAGTTGGAAGATATTGAAAATTAACATGGTAAAGTAGGCTAAGGATATTTTTATGCTCAATTTCCTTTACAGCTACACTATTATAATACCTATTCTTGGCTTTCCTAAGGCAGTTATCTAGAAATGAAACAGGATAACATAATTTAGTACCAATATTCAGAATTTAGTACCAATATTCATGATATTGCATACCTCAGAATTTAAAAATTCAGAACTGACAACTCTCAATGCTCTAAGAAACACAGCAGAGAAAATAGAAGATTTAATCAAGTGATGATGGTCAGAATAAAAATGCACATTAGAGTTATTATTAGTAGGTTTACAAAAACTTCAAATTTGAACTGATTCAAGCATCTCTGAATTTTTAGATCCAAAAAAGATAGGCTTCCATCATTTTCTTTTTCAACCGTGAATTTAATAGATAGGACTAAATTGTTGAGCCTACCAAGAAATAACTCAACATCCAAAACACACACACAATTGAAGGGAATATTCTAGAATGTGCATTTATCCATTTTAAAAATAATTTCAACAACAGTGCAGGAATGTATAAAATTGACAATATCCTGTTAAAATACCTTTTGCCTCTAATTAATGCTTGTTAATCGTGTGCTAATCTTTTTATTTTCTGTCCCACTGTACATAAGTATATATTTTTGTCATCTCACCTTCTCCCTTCATTCCCTGACAAGGTGTAAGTACTTCTGAATACACAAAAGGCCTTGGAATCATTTTTCTTTTACCTTGTGGGTTTGCATAATTCATTGATTTCACATGTTTAATTATGAAATTCATCTCCCATATATATATATATATATATATATATATATATATATATATATATATATATATATTTATATATATATTATAATAAAAAAACCAAGTACTGTGACTGATTTTTTAATATAAGCTTAATTTTCAAAAACTTTTTTGGTCTATTTAGTTAAAGAATTTTTTTAAATTACTTTGAATCTTATCCTTGGCTATATTTACAAGTTTAATTAATCTACACCTATCAGTATCAGGCCTATATTGTAACTAAAGATCTTTCCCAATTACAAGTAAACAAGATCAAGTTCTTTCCAGTGATGGCAATCCTCTCTAAAGCCTAGGCCTACCAAAGTGGGTAAAATAATACATACTTTATCAGTACAGATCACCCCAAACTTTTCCCTCATAAAATTAAAATTAAATTTATTATTTTAAGCACCATTTAGCTTAGGTTAGACCTTCATTTAAATACCCTTAACTACCTGAACTTACCAAAATTTAGTATCAAAGTTTTTTTGATTAATTCCTTCACATCCATACAATATCATGTGATGGGCTCTATTTGCTGATGCCAAGGGATCAAAAGTGATGATCCATTCTTCTTCACTTGAATTCAGTGCCATTCCAGTACATATGTAATCATCATTCTAGGAAATTTTAAAAGGTACATAAAATATGGCCTGAATGAAAGACAACCTAATAAAACTATTTTGTAGCATACCAGTTTACATTAGCAACAATTATATATATTAATTTAAGATCTGCCAACCAGTATGGTATGGCCTATAAATCTACAATGTTAATATATGGTATTAAAGGCAATGCAGGCTGACTTAACACTTTTGGTCAAGGGCCATAGCCAATTAGCCATCATACAGTAGAGTACCATACTGTAATACAACAATCAATACAACACATACTATTACTGACCAAGTTATAATAACTGAGTGATATATGGCTCTGTATAATAAGAATATTCATAAAGTCCTCTACATGTAAAACTGTTATTCTTAACCCTTTAACGACTGATGGTACCTTAAGGTCCACCAGAAATAACAACATAAATTGTACTGCAATGCTTCCGTTTCTATAAATGTTTCTACATGTTTATATAGATATCATTTAATTGTCGAGAAAGGAACCCAAAATGTGTATCATTTCAGTGACTAGTTACTAAAATATTTAGTTTTGAATAACAATAAAACCTATACATTCTGGTAACAAGAGTGGCTGTATATGCTGCGGACTCGTCCTTAAAGGGTTAAGGAAAATACTTTTTTATCTAAATATCATCATAAAAAAATAAACTTCATTACTGGGTCATTCTCTGTCAGATCAACCAAAAAAATTGAAATTAACACCCTCATCTCTTCATATTTTGCTGAAATTTGGTTTATAGGGAGTTTGTGAGCCCTGAATCCATTTCTGAAATTATAAGGTCAATCCGACCAACGGTTCAAGAGATATGACCTCGGGCAATTTGAGGTCACTCGCGAGGTTACTAACATTTGGCGAGCCATAACTTGGGTAATAATTGTCATAATTATATAAAGTATATATATTTAGAATCAGAAAACGACAAGGAATCCAAATATGCAAGTTTTAGAACTCTAGGTTGAAAAAATAAAAAGTTACACTGTAACCAAAATTTGAGGTCACGATTTGACCTCTGGGGTATCAAATGAGAATTTTTTTTTAAATGTAAAAAATGAAGGCATAGGCATTGGCTATTAGAATCAGCAAAAAAAAGTTTGTTTATGTTAGTATTTTTCATGTAACTAACATATAAGTGAACACCATATTCATAAGTTGTGTGTCAATTCTACCTATTTTTTCACACTTAAGCTCATAATTTGACCTATAGAAATTAAAATTACATTTTTTATAGATATAAAAAACAAAGTCAGAGTTCTTGACTAATAGAAACAATCATAAAAAGTTTGTTTATGTTGGTACTTTTCATGTAACTAACTTATAAGTGAACACCATATTTATAAATTGCTTGTCATTTCAAGGAATTTTTATATCTTAGCTATCAATTTGACCTCAAGCTCCAAGAATTTAATAAAAATTGTATTTCACTGCTAATCTACACTGGCAATAATAGTTATAATAGTGAAAGGGGAAGACTAAGCTCACATGTAGCCTAAACAAACCTGTTGAAACATGTTGCTACTTGTCTAAGTGCAGAATCAACACAGATAGTTGCAAAATTCCTTGTCTACAGGTTAGTACAGTTCCAGCCAGCACTGTGGGTGGCTGGTGGGTATGGTGTTTTAATGAGCCTCAGAGACTATCAAGGCCTAAAATATTAAGTGTGTATAGCTATATATTTTCTAAAAAATATATATTACCTAATTGTAAATCCTATATCTTTACAGATCAAAATACAATGGTTCGGCACTTGAAATACTGCCAGGACCCTATTCAAAAACACAAGAAACGCATAACAATCAATCTTAGAAAAGTGACTGATGTACTTGTTGAAAAATGTGCTGGAAGAGTGAAAAAAGACTCATTGTTGTGTGTGAACTGCTGGACACTGATAATGAAAAACCCCACTATACTTAGTACCACTGAAAACAACGAGTCTGAGCAGGATTCAAATGAATCATCTACTATCAGTGGCTTGAGTAACATCTCTTCAATTCAAGATCTGGACAATGACAGTGATTGCTTGATAAAGGAAAATCCTTCAACTTCAGTTGAACCAGTTCTAGCATTTCTGGACCAAACACCAGTTAAAAAAAGTAAGTAATAAATTAATATAATAACTTATACTTTACTACAAGGTCTGTTTGATCTACTATATAGCCAATTATATAGCATTTAAGGTACTATAATTAATATTTAATTACTAATATTCAGGTGTGTGAAACCTTTTTTTCTGTTCTTTTCGGAAGGGCTGTCATTAAGCCAGAAAAAGCGCAAGGCTCGTGGTAAGCTATCATCTGCTCAGAAACACCTGACGGAGAGGCTAGAACTCAGTTATGGTGTTCAAATTACCGAGGAGGTAAGTGATACTTCAAAACCTGAAACTAAATCTGAAAAACATCTAGACAAATTAATGAATGAATTGAAAGTCATTCCTGGAGAGCAAATGTCACCATCACAAACTACAAATATTGACACTCTCACCATACACAATTGAAAAAACAGCTAGTTTCTTTCAAACTACAACATACATGGTGAAAAGAAGCCGTTCACTTAAATCAGAACATGGAATCCTTCCGAAGATTCCACTAATGAGCAAAGGAAAAGTGATATCTGAAGAACACAAAGATATAGTTAGAAGATTCTATGAGTCAGAAGAGGTTAGTCATATGTGTCCTGGCCAAAAGGATTGCGTGAAAGTTATCAGTGCTGAAGGTGCAATGAAGGTGCAAAAACGATTGGTCCTCGGGAATTTAAGAGAGATGTTTGAACTATATAAAAATGATGAAAAGAATCCCAAAATAGGATTTTCCACATTTGCAAAATTACGGCCATCATATTGTGTGCTTGCCGGTAGTGTGGGGACTCATTCTGTCTGTGTCTGCACATACCATCAAAATCCAAAATTGCAGCTGGCTGCATTGGGAGAAAGAGGTCTTTCATACAAGGATCTTATGGATTACAGTGTCTGCAGTACAGAAAGAGAGACTTGCATGATGCAACTTGCAATGATTGCCCAAGAGAAGAGGGTGTCCTGGATTTTCTTGAGTTACTTGACAGTGTGAAATCAGCTCCAAATGAAATATCTTACAAGCAATGGGTGACTGTTGACCATTGTACAATGGTTGATAAGGTGGAGCCACTTCATGAATACTTATCATCCCTAAGCATGAAAATATCCCGCATGGTTCGTCATCACTTTGTTGCTCAGCAACAATCACAGTACTTCAAGCAGTTGAAAGAAACACTACCACCTCAGAGCGAGGTAGTTATAGTAGGTGATTTCTCTGAGAATTATTCTTTCATTGTCCAGGATGCTGCCCAAGGGTTTCACTGGGACAATTCACAGTGTACAGTTCACCCTTTTGTCATCTATTATAGATCATCTGCAGACCAAGAACTTAGCCATTTTAGTGTCTGTTTCTTATCTGCATCACTAAAACACAACACTATAATGGTTTACTCATTCATATTGAAGCTTATGACATATGTTAAATTCAGATGCCCACAATTGAAGAAGGTGCACTATTTCTCAGATGGATGTGCTGGCCAATATAAGAACAGATACAACTTCACAAATCTCTGTTACCATGAAGAGGATTTTGGTCTGTCTTGTGAATGGCACTTCTTTGCTACATCCCATGGCAAAAATGCATGTGATGGGATTGGAGGAACAGTGAAAAGAGCTACTGCTCGTGCCAGTTTGCAGAGAACTACAGAGAGGCAAATTCTTACACCAGAACACATGTTTCAGTTTTGTGAAGAAAACTTGAGCAAGAAGATAAATTTTTTCTTTGTAACTACAGCTGATTTGAAAGATGCAGAAGAACGGTTGGAACATCGATTCAAGGATAGTAGGGCTATTCCTGGAACTCAGAAATATCATAGATTTGTTCCCCTAAACAAGGAAGAACTGATGGTGTATCCCATTTCAAGTGGCATTGGAGAAAAGAAAAGAATAAGGAAAAGTCATTTTACTAATGAACCTGCAATGCTTGGTAACCTAAAATGTGTCAAACCAGGAGAGTATGTTGGCTGCATTTATGACATGCAAGTTTGGTATGGAATTGTGGAGGAATATTGTGAAGAGTTTGATGATTTCACTGTGAACTTTCTACATCCCTCTGGGTCATCAGGATCAAGTGCATATTATTATCCATCAAACAAGGATTCATGTGCAGTGCCAGGACATCATATATTAACTGTAATGAGTTGTCCTACCCTAAGAGGCAGCAGAATTCAATACATTTTTCCACAAATAGAAATTGATGAGAGCATCGAGCATGCAAAAATTGTATTAGGCTAGCACATGAATCCTCTAAGTAGGTCTTCCCCTTTCACTATTATAACTATTATTGCCAGTGTAGATTAGCATGAAATACAATTTTACATTTTTTGCCTTTGTTTTTATATCTATAAAAAAATGTAATTTTAATTTCTATAGGTCAAATTATGAGCTTAAGTGTGAAAAAATAGGTAGAATTGACGCACAACTTATGAATATGGTGTTCACTTATATGTTAGTTACATGAAAAATACTAACATAAACAAACTTTTTTTTGCTGATTCTAATAGCCAATGCCTATGCCTTCATTTTTTACATTTAAAAAAAATTCTCATTTGATACCCCAGAGGTCAAATCGTGACCTCAAATTTTGGTTACAGTGTAACTTTTTTATTTTTCAACCTAGAGTTCTAAAACTTGCATATTTGGATTCCTTGTCGTTTTCTGATTCTAAATATATATACTTTTATATAATTGTGACCATTATTACCCAAGTTATGGGTCGCCAAATGTTAGTGACCTCGCAAGTGACCTCAAATTTCCCGAGGTCATATCTCTTGAACCGTTGGTCGGATTGACCTTATAATTTCAGAAATGGATTCAGGGCCCACAAACTCCCTATAAACCAAATTTCAGCAAAATCTGAGAGATGAGGGTGTTAGGCACTGGTTGATCTGACAGAGAATGACCCTACTGCAAAAGCCATTTAGCATAGCCACCTAAAATGTTAAAACATAGGTCAACAATTACATGCCTAGCACTGTCAATAAGCAATTTCACCATTAAACTCTAAACTTCACAAACACTAAAAAGCTTATTAATTATTATTAAAACACAAAGCTGAAAATCTCACAGAACTTAAATCTTATTTACTTTTAATGGAACTTACCTTTGTAGGAACTGCTCCTGGCATTTTGAAGTATTTGAAATAAATCCCTTCAGTGGGCTCTCCTCTTCTGGAGAGACCCAATCCATTACTACACAATGTGAGAAGGGTCACTGCAATTACAAATATCTCAAGCCACGATGTAACCTCCTTCATTTTCATTGAAGAGAATGAAACCAATCCTTTAAAACTGAAATAAAACTTCTATTTAGTAAATTACATCTCTATTATCATCAACTCGAAATTATAATTGGCAACAATGGGATCTATAGCAGTATTACAAAACTCGCTGTGATAATTTCATCATGCTGCCATTAAGTTTTGGGACAATAAAAATACAGGCTTAGTCAATAATTTGAAACTTCAATAAACCATTTAAAGTTCAATATGTGCATAATATAGTGCTAGTCTTTCTTTAGCTATGATGGCAATCAATACTGTAGCTTTGGAGTACTTCATGCTTTAAGATGAGAAATAAAAGAGAAGTTATTAAATGGGAGATATAAATGTAGCATAGGCCACTTGATCACTTGTATGTGCTTTATGACTAGGTCTTTGCTTTCAAAAGGCCCAAGGCTACCAGTATTTCAAAAAGCATAATGTGATGCCCACACTTTTAAAATATGAAAAACTGATGATCTAAAAATATTCCAACTGATGCCTACACCCATACTTAATGCAAATATTTGGCAACTGCACAACTAATTAATTACAGGGCTTTGAATTTGAATGATTTGAAAGCCTTCAAAAACTAATGAAACAACTTCCAGATCTGGAGGGGAAAAAAATAAGAAAATTTACCATTTATTTAGTTACAGGAATAAGTGCAAAAAGTATATAAAAATTCAAGCCTGAGTTTCCTCCTCTGAAACCAACATCATTTCTAGGTGTCATCCATCATATTGGCTGAGATACCCTAATCTGTTTGAATTTCATACTTAATAAAATTTAGGTACCTATAGCTTCATTATATTACACTCCACTTGAAAAACATGAAGCCACTCAGACATATTGAGGTTACCCAAGTCAGATAAATGATTTAAAGCTACACTGGTCCACAAAAGTATTTGAAACATGCAAGTTTTTGCTATCACTTTCATACAGGGTTGGCAGTGCTCTGAGTTTGCTGGCTCCAGCTCTGGAGTGTTTCATTGACTCAGCTCCTGCTCCAGGCTGGCTCCAGAGCTGAGAGTGACCCTCAGCTCCAGCTCTGGAGCTACTCCACTAACCCCAGCTGTATATCTTAAGTTGCTCCAGAGCGCGGTGTTGCTCCAGAGCGCGGTGTTGCTCCAGAGCGTGGTGTTGCTCCAGAGCGTGGTGTTGCTCCAGAGCGCCCCATAATCCCAGCTCCAGAGCAGTTTAAACAATTGGCTGCTCTGCTCCAGCTCCAAATCTTGAAGCTGGCTCCTGGCTCTGGAGTACTGCCAACCCTACTTTGATATGATCTAATTTTGGCACTCTTGAACATGTTAATGTTTTCAAATGTTTTTTTCCATAAAATATATTTAATAATCCCAAAGCAGACAAACTTGTACCTGTCTATAATTGTAAGAAAATTTATAATTTTATATAGAAAAAGAACTGGTTATTTTTCTCCATAGACTTTCTTCAGTATTGTACAATATTCATATCGCAAAATTAAAGCTCCCTCAACTTCAAAACTACTGCATCTCAGAGTGCGCAGTTCAGTGTGCTCTATGGCCTGAGAGTGGAAGGTCATGTTGTTGCTATATTTTCTCTCATTTCGACCTGCATTAATTATTAATCAAGCAAGATGCCCAAAGAAGTGTGAACTTTCAGGCTATAAACTTGGAGAGTTGACTATTCTGATAAAACTTAATACAGTAATGTACACGTAGGAAAATTATTAAATGCAGTCCTCCCCCAATTTACGAATGAGTTATGTTCCTGGAAACCCATTTGTAAATAAAAAATTCATAAATTAAACTCAATTTTCCCATTGACTCGCATTATAAAAGTTGAGATAAGTTCCTACAAACAAAAATCACTTCCCCAGAATGTCTTAAAATGCTACAAAAACACGTTTTTGCCCACAGTGTTTGCTGTAAACAATGTTTTTCGATCTCTACAATAATAAATATATATATATGAAATATGAATAATAAATGCAGTTAAGTAAAATTTTGAAAATGAGGATAGTGAATAAAAATTCTGTGCATTTTCTCCTTAGAATTAAGTATAATGTAAAATAGTGAGTGTACAGCATTATTATACTGTAATGATTAATGTAGCTTCCAACCATTAATGACAGAGAACATTCACAACTAAGGGCTGACGAATAGTATTCCCAACATATCGGTACCAATACTAATAGTTAGAGCAAAGTATCGGCTGATACAGATACCAATATCTATCCAAAATATCAAAATATGATTCAAAGAATATAATTTGACACATGTACTGTAATTCAAAACATATACCATATTTGAAGAAATAGAACTCACAAAATAAAAGTCATCTAATGGAAACAATACCATATGTAATTCAAAAAGTGTAACTCAATATAACAGTTCACTCAATAATCAAAATTGAGGAACTTCCAGATTTTTGAAGAGGATAATTTGTTCCTCAGCGTTGATTGGGGTGGTGTTGGCTCATTTCACATTGATAATATCTCCAGCCATTGAGAAAAGCCATTCAGAGTCAACTGATCCAGAGGGGCAGCTCATGCACTTCTCAGCAACTTTGGCAATCTCAGGGAAATCAGCAGAATGTTCTCGCCAGAAAATGAATGGATCCCTATCCCCAGTGATCCAAGGTTGCAACTAATAGGCATCCAGGGCTGCTTCCACTCGTGCATCTGGGACAATGAACCTCTTGTCTATATCCCTCGCTTGGGTTCTTCAACTAGAATAGGACGAATGTGATCATCAAGATCGCTACCTTCTGAATCAGAAAGGTTTTCCCAAAGAGCAATTTTCTTGGATGGAGAAACCAGACCACTTCAGTGGCATTTCATGGCAATTGCACCTCCAATACACTTTTGTTGGGCCCCCTCCATGTGACTGCGTATCTCTTGTCTCAACAATTCCTTGGCCTTTTCTCGCATGTCATCATCTATCAGCCCAGCTCCTTTGAATCAGGGATCAACTGGTGTGGCTAGCAGCAGTTTCTCATTTGAATTATGCTCTTGAAATCTGTTCAAGAGAATCGCCCAGCTGGCTCTTCAGAATCTTGACACCAGCATCATTCACTGAGCATGCTGCACAGATTCCTTTTGACAGAGATTTGACTAGGTAAAACTTCTGATAAAAGCGAGTTTTCCTCACTGATTTTGAGCATTGCAGTTTTGAAGACAGCAAGCACATCAATAAGCTTGACCATAAGCTTCCATTGTGTTGAAGCCAACATATTTTCCAGGGGCCATTTAATGTCATATTCAATGATAACTTGCTTTTGGGAAAGGAGTCACTGCAACATTTCCAGCGTGTAATTCCATCTAGTTGGCACATCTTGAATCAGCTTCAGTTGAGGCAAGTTAAGTCTTCTTTGAATTTGATGTAGGTGCTGCATCGCTTGTGGAGTGGCAAAAATGACCGACGATTTTCCGAGCCATTGTCAAAAGATTAGCCACACTCGGAGGTTCAAGCAGCCATCCTTTATCACCAGTTGGAGTGTATGAGCCAAACAACCAAAACTATCCATTCCTGTTTGTCTGAAAGTGGCTCGCATGTTAGCTGCATTATCTCTAATCATCATAAAAGTTGCTTCTTCGGACAATCCCAAACTTTGAATCATTTCTTGAACTTTGGCGGAAATTTTTTCTGCTGTATGATCCTCATTGAAGACAGAGACATTCAACATTATGTTTTTGCGCACAAAGTTTGGGCCGGCGAAGTGACAGGTCAAGCTTATATACGAGTCACTTGCTCGACTGCTCCATATGTCCATGGTGAAGGAGAATTTCCTCTTCTCTTCCTTCATTTGTGACAGCAATTCCTCGATCTTGCCCTTCACCTTGCCTGCCATGTCTGGAATAAGGTTTGTCCTCAAAAACTTCTCAGAAGGAATCGTGTACTTCAGATCAGCAGCCTGAAGTAGTCATCTAAATCCTACCCATTTGACATATGCGAAGGGCTGATGGTCAATGCAGATCATCTCTACTACCTTCCAGTCAAGATCAATCTTCTTTCAGTCATTATGAGTGTATGGAATGGAATTAGAAAATGCGACCTTAATGGATTGAGTAGCCATGGCAGTAGTAGTTCCAGGCATGTCTCATAGAAAGAAAAAAAAATATATATATATATATGTTAACCCCCCTTTTATGGCCCTGAGTCGGTTCGGATCGACGGGGGTTCTAGTTAGGAGGCAAGCAACGGATATTTCTTCTATAACATTCTAATTCTTTTCTCTCGCTTTAAATGGTGGGTCGCCACTCTGTTAAACTCTTGGCTACAGACTCGCCAGACTGTTATGCCAATATCTTCTATGGTGCTTGGGTTGTCTCTTAATTTGGGCAAAGGGTCGCCAATTTTTAATTCTTCTCTTTTTATAATACTCTGATACTTTCTCTGATACTAAAATTATCAACTTTTCTTTTATAACTTGTCGACTTAACTGACTAAGTTCCTGAAGAGAGCAAGGCTCGAAGGAAAATATAAAAACTTCTTTCTACTGTGGTTTACTTCTCAAAATATACAGTTAGTGCTCTGAATTACAAGGGTAGAGGTTCGACCTCTTTCGACCATGGCTCAGGCCAGAATCTAAAAAAAGACTAAGGAGGCAAGGGGCCTCTGCCCCCTCCCCACAGCAAGGCTGCTAACAAAGGAGTCCTAATGAGGTGCTAATATGGTCTAATGCAGAAGTGCAATGAAGAAGTGCCATATATAATATAAACTTAAATGTTTTGGGGGAGGACAGTTGAAGGTTAAATTTCCCCCCTTTTTAAACACATGATCAGATATTTTGAAAGATTGCAAATAAAAATTTTAAAAAAATAAAAATAAAAACTAATTTGTATTTTTCGCCGAGTCTACATTTATGAAGGCGATATCATTTCGTAATAGTACACATAAGTACAAATTAAGTACATGACTGAGTACGTATTAATTTTGGTTCATTACAATTACGATTACAATTATGGATTACTTTACATACGCTTATGATTGTCCATTACAGTTCTATTAAAGTACATTCTTACATTATAAATTAAATCATTACATTTAATTACAGTTTCAATGAAGTACATTACAAGTTATTATTAATTACAGTTTCATTAAAGTACATTACGTTATATTAAATTAAAGTATTACAGTTAATTACAATTAAACAGTTACTATAACTTTGTTTTGGTTTTTTACAGTGTTTCATATTAATAGACAATTTTGATGTTAGAAATATAATACAAAGTACATGGCACATACAAGATAATTTATTTACAAAATAATATGCTATAATATGTTATGAATTTGAAATCAGAGCGAACGGAGATATTTTATCTTTGAGGCGCTCAATTCTGTCGTAGTGAGTGGAATTTTATAACTTAACTCAGCATTTTTGAGTTCAATACGGGAGGTGAAATAATAAAAGAAAATAAAACGCAAAAAGAATACATATCATTCATCACACAATAGGTTGTGTGCATAATATAGACACGAGTAAACATAGACTGATAAGTTGATAGGGCATAAGTAGACAATAGGTAGATGAATGAATAAGTAATAAAATTAATAAAGGATAGCGGTCAAGAAAGAACATGAATGTAAGAATGAGTATGGTTGAATAATGATATTTATACTACATAACACCACAACATTATTACTAAAGAATCTACCATACATTGAATACGGAAGATGTCCAAATACTAAGAACGTGATTCAGTGTACAAAGTATGGGAAACATAAAGAGAATAAAGTTATTTTATGACATCATAGTGTATAAGTCATTATTAGAAAAGATGAATTAGAGAGATACAGTAATGAATAAAGACGTACAAATCAAAATTCTATCCAAAAACTCGCTTGGGCAATTTTGGTTTCTTATGTAAAAATGGACATTCGAACATAAAACTATACGAACATAAGTTCTGCATGAAGACAATGAATCCATATAATGATGGTGTAGGAATTGTTCATTGTTCACTTTTTACATATATATATAAGAAAATTTTAATACAGAAATATTTCTATTTAAAGTTTCATATATTTAATATTTTTTAATAAATAGAAGCTAAGTAAGTTAACAAAGAGAATTAAATTTACTTTAGTTGTATCTTAATTCTGATTGGGGGAAATTATAAACAAATAGAAAATAGCAATTTCAGGGAGACTTTGATATTACAATAAAATCATAAATCATGTTGAAACTTGAAATCAAACTTTATATTGGCAACTTTTTATATATAGCAACATCTTAGCAACTTTTGGGGGCCCTGGGCAGGCTAAAATTTTGGGACCCGAAACATATATTAAAAACAACAAATATTTAGACTTCCCAAATTTTTATTAAATTTATCATTTTTGGGGCCACTCAAATGTTGGGGCTTTGAGCAACTGCGAATTCTCTCTGAGAATGTTTGAAGAATCACTTTATAAATTTTCATGAATCTACTCACTAGAATTAGTAGCAGAAGTTGTACATTGACTCTTATTGGCTTCATCAAACTCAGTCTTGTGCTTGTTGATAAGGTGACTCCTCAGGTTTGATGTAGAGAAGGTACTTGCACTTGTTCCTCCATGAGAGACAGAGACACCGCACAAAATGCAAATTGCCTGTTTTACATTAGTGCTTGAAGCAGTGAAGAACTTCCACACAATGCTTGGCATTGTCACTCTTACTAAAGCAAAAGCAAATAAAGTTATAACCAGTAGTTAATAAATTTACAAAAGAATTATTACACACTGTTGAACTGATTCACAACTTGCGAACTGAGGAAATGATGCCACAATGGTTAATGAGTCATGGAAATTTCTAGAAATGTTGGGATAAATCGCGAACACACACGTAACTTCTCGAGCAGCCAGGAAGTTTCTATTTGGAGAATGCCCATTTTTTTTTTATTCTAAGAAACAAAAAACTATCGATATCGGTAGCTACTAACCATTGGTATCAGTACCAATACTGATACAACCACCGGTCGATGCCTATTCACAACAGTAAAGACAAAATATTTTGTCTTTACTGTAGTGAATATGGTTTAGTAAGGAAGGTCTTAAATACATTTAAAACATTTTATATGGTTTAATTTTATTTTTTAGTAATATTTACTACTACCAAAAATATTGCAGTCACCTTCAGACATCTGCTGATGCTACAAAAAAATTCTGAATTTAACAAACAATTTTGTTCATAACTTCAAATTTTTCATTCATAAATGAAGCCTTCAAACAAATATTTTTGTTCATTACTTCAAAAATTCATACAGCGAGTATTCATAAATTGGGGGAGGAGTGTATAGCTGAATCCCATATGCTATCACAGAAAATTAATTGAAAAGGAACGAAAAACCTACAAAAATGCCCAGAAGTGTCTGGAAATGCATTTTATCAAAATGAGGTGTTTGTCATTTGAAAATGCTTGCCCAGGAGAATAGATTCATGTCTGGTAGTGACCCCCCCTGGGGGGTTGTGAAGTTTTTTCACAAAACCCCAACCCTAATTTTTAAGTCCTATCTGGTTCTTCTCAAGTTTTTCTCTCTCCACAGGAGTCTAGTTAGTAAGCCTGTTAACTGTAAAAATATACCTTGTTTGAGCTTGGAACCTGGAAACCTATTAAAAGGTTATGGAACCAGAGTAGAGTGACAGATAGACAGGCTGAGATTAATACAGACATCCCCTTTTGGAAGCCAAGGGAGTTTGGAAAGCCTTTAAAGGTATGATGTTACGTGCTCTAGCTTGTAATCTTGGCCAGTGTACAATAGGAATAAAGACTTGTTCAAAATTCTTATTCCTAGTTATTGTGGTGGTGTCATTTGTATATCACCATCATTATTAGTATTAATTATTATTATTAAAAGTAGACATATATATATACAGTGCCCGCGAAAAGTATCCGATCACTCAAGAAAATACAATATTTTCCCTTGATATTCAGAGACACATAATTCACTTTCTATTTGTTCTAGCGACATCTGGTAACTTTGAGGTTGCTCGCTGATATGAGAGCTATCCAACGCATTCTCAAATTAGTGTTCTGGTAGCCTTCGTTGCGGGTGGCTGTGTCTCAAAGTTATCAGATTTCACTGTTTGTGTAAATTTATTGATATTTTGTTATTTTTTACAGAAAGTGGTGTAAATAAAATTTATATATAATGTGTGCTAAAAAACAACTTAAGAGTGATTGTCGAGGTGCTATTGTTGCTTTGCATACATGTGGGAAATCACAGAGACAGATAGCTAAGGAATTAAACATATCCCAAAGTACCGTTAATTTATGGGTTTCACGGGCTAAGAACAATGCCGGCCTAACCACGCCAGTCCCTAAAAAATGATCTGGCAGACCGAGAAAAACAAATTCACGAACAGACAAACTTATGAAACGTTTAGTATTGAAAAACCCAACAATAACTGCGAAAGAAATAAAATTTAATATGAATAATTTGTTATCTGGTGTTTCTGAACGAACTATCCAGGAGCGGCTCCAAAAAGAACTCGGATTACCATCTCGCCATGCTGCTAAGAAACCGTTCATTAATGAAAAAATGCGTAAAAAACGTGTCGCATTTTGTAAAAAATATATTCATTGGACTGTTGATGACTGGAAGAAGGTTTTATTTAGTGATGAGTCGACATTTTTGACATTCAGAAGTTGTCCAAAAAAGGTTCGCCGGCCCATTGGCTCAAATAGGATGGACCCTAAATACACCCTAAAGACAATGAAACACCCTCCAAGTGTGATGGTTTGGGGTTGTTTCGGTTACTATGGGCGTGGAAACCTATATTTTCTTCCGAAGAACACAACTATGAATGGTGCACGGTATTTAGCAATGCTACAGGATAAACTTCCAATGGCAATGGCAATCCAAAGGACAAAAACATACATGCATGATGGTGCACCATGTCACAGGGCCAAAATGGATTACTGACAATAAATTTGATATTTTGGATTGGCCTGGTAATAGTCCAGATCTCAATCCGATAGAAAATATGTGGCTAATAATAAAAAATAAGGTTGAATGCCACGACACTGGCTCAGTCGAAAAATTACAAGAAGCCATCAAAAAGGTATGGTGCAAGGAAATATCAGTGGAAGTTTGTCAAAACTTGATTAAATCCATGCCAAAACGTCTAGAACAAGTCATCCAAACCAAAGGACAGATGACAAAATACTAATATAAGGTTAGTATACATTTAAACATTGTTTTTTATGTAAAAAATACAAATTTCCAGGTTGATCGGATACTTTTCGCGGGCACTGTAGGTTCTGAAACTGTGACTGAGGTGTAATAAATCCAGCCAGGTTAGAGTAAGACATCAGACCTTTACTTATTGCCCAGTTTGCGGTGCATGCTGGAGCCCTGGAGTTTCCTTTAGCCAAATCCAGTCATCTGTGATCCAGTCATGTAACAAGCTAGAGAACCTATTATCATAATTATAGGACACCAGTCACATTATTCCAGAGTTTAGGGTTTTGCCCATGCTTGTTTGGCACTGACTATAGGTTCATTAACTTAAGTGGAATAGGTTCGCCATAATTGTCAATGTTTGTAGTTTTATTTTTATGTTGGTTATTATTTATGTGTCTTGATTTCATGAGTAGCCTACATCATGTTTTCAGGGTGTCTACTGAGTTTGCAACAGCAAATTCCCTGACTTTTCCAGGTACTCTTTCAATAAAATTCCAGGTAGGTACATACTTTGCTTTTTATGAATTATAACTGAACATTAGGATATATGTTAATGATCTGGTTGTCAATTTTACTGAGCAATTTCTAAAAGTGCAGGTAAACTAAAGAATGAGTTTGCAGCATGATCTTAATAATTTAGTGGAGTGGTCTAATAAGTGGTTAATGAAATTTTAAGATTTAATTTGAATATGGTAACTTTCACTCAAAAAGCATTAAGCATTATATCATAACTTAATTGTAAAAGGGGTTCCTCCAATATTTAATAAAACTTTAACAAATGCAAAGCCAATATTATGTTTTGGAACAAAATAAAAAAGTTTTTGCAAAACCTGTCAGAGTGTATTTCAACAGTTTAAGTAGTTCTATTGAAGACATTAACAAAGCCACAGAATGCTGAAATGATAACCTCTCATACCTTATATTTTAGAGAAAATGCAGAAATTCTGGAAGAAACTTTGAGGAATCTTCTGCTATTTGGGAAACTTAGGAATAGGGGGGATGTCATAGTGTCATACACCCCTAGCTTAGATTTAAGCTTCAATTTTTTGTCAATTATATAGCTACTTTTCAGTTTTAAGATAAAACATGTTCCATAGTATGTATGCATGGGCCATATGCATAACAATTTATTCATAAATAATTTGCCTTTATTTTAAAACTCTTGACAATCTAATTTTATATATAAATATAGGTACCTTTGGTTGGTTGACTTTATGCTGGTAAGGAAAGAATGAATCTTTGAAACCAAAAAAATCTCTCACAATTACAATTTCAGTCATCAAGCAGCAGAGTCCCTCTCCAAAAAGAAGGTATCGAGTATAATTTATTGTTACTCTCCAAAAAGAAGGTATCAAGTATAATTTATTGTTACTATTATAAACACACCAGTTATAACATTAGCCTATGTGTAATTGTATGCAAATATAAATTACATTTACCTTTTCATTACTCTTTTTGGCTAATATTAAGTTTCATGGACACCAGATTTCAGTGATCTGCCCATTTCATACTTTGGGCCAATCAGAGTGTCTCTTACATCTGGGTTTGGTGATTGTTTTAGGCTGATTAGTTATTTATATTACTAACTTTAAGCTAATCAGGGACAAAAAAAACTGGTCCCTGAAACTTAATATTTAATTACCCTCTTCTGCACTAGTCATGATATGATGTGTATTTATATGCAAATAATACATTTTCCACCAATATATAGGCCTATATATTTTTGGGGTAAAATTCCAGAATCCAGATGCAGTTTGGAGATAAAGTCTATCATTTAACTAACAACCTAACCTAAGTTAACATATTACTAAGCTATTATGAACTTTGTCTCTGAACTGCAACTAGATTCTGGAAATTCACCTTTCTTGCACCAGTTTTAATACTATGCATATATGTATGTTATATATTCCATCACCTTAGTAGGAAAAACCCAGTAGTTTTATAACATTACGAAAAAGTTACTGTAAATAATATGGTTTTTCCCAGGGTTTCCAAAGATTGTTTACAACACTAATTCAGTACCCATTAATTTTCCCCCAACTTCAAGTAATCCCCATTACCCCTCACACCTATTACAGACTAAGATGATGATGAGTAGATGAGAGCTATGATTGAATGAGAGAAGGACTGAGAAGGCATTCAGGCTACAACTTAATTGATAGAGACTTCTTATAATAATAATACTCCCTCAACTTGTCTATTAATTAACTATGGTACTTTAATATCAACTCAACTTTCTATCAATTTGCTAATATCAACGTGCCTTTCTTTAAAATTACATTACTCCATAATAAACCTATTTTAAGGAGATTCAATTTTCACCTCTATCCTCTTTATAAATTATAATGCTCAAGTTAACAAAGAAAATCAATCTATGAGAAGGTGGAGATGAGCCACACAGCCCAAAAAATAAAGATGTCAGAAAGAACAAGAAAATAATTAACCCAGAACATCATTTTATCATAACTTTTGAAATATTTATCATGTACAAACTAAGAGAACTATAATTATTACAAATTGTACCGTATGTTATTAGTAAATAGTAGTAGTGTGTTGTGCCTTGGTGATATAGTGGTTAGCATCACTGACAAATACATCAGCCCCAGGATTGAGACCCAGTGATAGCAGGCAGCGCACAGCAAAACCCAGCTGTTCATCCTTCCACAGAATAAAGAAATTGGTTGGTATATAAATGGATACCCTGGGTAGCCTAGTGGTTAAGACACTGGGCTGCTGATGGGGCATGGTTCAGATTCCATGTTAAACTATAGGTCTAAGGTGGCGTGACAAATTTGACCTTCATCAGAATGAACAATTCAGGCAGAAACAAAACCAAGATTACTGAAAATGCATTTCTGGCCAAAAAACAAATATTCAGCTTACAAGGTGAATATTTGCCAAAGTGGTCATACACTAAAGCATGCATGTATAGTCTAGGGTGGTCCAAAAATTTTAATTTTTAAATTTTTTACCTCCAAATGGCTGCTCCTGTTCCTATATCTATCAAACATCTCCATGCCAAATTTCAGCCTAATTGAATGATATTTACTGGTTGCTATGAATTTCATTTTACTATTCATTTTCTAGTAAACTGATCTTCTGGGTTAAAAAATGAAAAAACAAGGGCAAATACTAGTTTGTTTGTTTGAAAACAGATTAAATCTCAAAGAAAACAGCTTATTTTTTTTTTAAACAGAATAACTCTTAAAGAAAACATTAATTTTTAAAGAACAAAAATGATATGTTTGATAGAAAATTAATTTATCATTCATTTATAATATACATCATTACTTAGATTAACACTTCATCACTGACTCCTTCAAAGACGATGAGTAGTCTTGGTGATGTTTTACTACTAATCGGAGGATGAATTGTTTTTGTTCTTCATCCTTCGTCAAAGATGTATTATATGCCTTGATAAGGGCGATACCCCACTCCGTTGAATCATTGACAACTTTTAGGTTGATCGCTATGCATCAAAACTCTTGAAAGCAATCATCCTCCATCCAGGAGTTAGGATCAGTCCTCAGGAAGGTATCCTCCACTGCCTTCCTTCCTTCTTTCTTTAATAGATTAAAGATTCCCAGGGTCCTTTTGGTGACCATTTCATACAAATTCAAATTTCAATGTTTCCTTCAAGTTTCAATCGATGAGTAACAGTGGTATTCTCATTATGTTGGAGGTTTACGACCATTTTCCATTTGGTCTTGGCATCGACTCTAGGATTGAAGAATGCAAGGTCAATGTGATGCTCTCCAAGATACCACAGGTGCCGTCATTGTGGGAAAACTGGAGAACCCACCTGGATTTGACTCTGGAAACAGTTCTTCCTATGGTAGGAATCCAATTCTACTGGCCAGCCACAAAGTACATGTAAAGTGAATAGACTGAAGGCAGGAGGTGAAGCTGTTCAAGAATCTTTTTCTAAGCAGCACACTGTACATCAAGTGAGCAAGGACCATTCACAAAAATGTCAAGCAGGAAGAGCAAGACCACCACAGTGCATTCAAACAACGGAAAGCAAACAGTATATGCTGAAATGTTAAGGAGTGGGTGCAAGACAAACAGTGTTCAGGCAGAAAAGAAAGAGAAAGGACTTCCGGATAAACAAGAATGAACAGGAATAAGCACAGTACAGGCAAGCCCTATGCTACTGAAAATTAATTCTGAATTTTCCCTCAACTTGAAAATATCACCAAATTTAGTAAACCTTATTCCGGTGCATGACTTTTTATCTAGTCTTATTCCCTGTGATGATCAAATGTGAAACTGATCTCCCCATCATAACATGACTGATATTTAATGATTTATAGAAAGCAAACTAGAAATTTAGGTTTTTCAGTTTTATTTATAAGGGGTATGCGAGGACAAATCACCCAAAAATTTAAAAATGTCACCACTCCGACCCAGATTTTAATGAAAATTGACATAATGTTATAATGTTATAATGTTTCAGACCAACAAAGATCCTAGGATCCACTCATGGCTGGTCTACCTAACTGTGTTCGTAATTGTGTACGTATATCCTCCGTGGTGGCGGAGGGGACCTACAATTTTACGTGGGTTCCGAACCACAAGAACATAAGAAATTTATGTAACAACTTCCTGTACAATTTGTACAGTGGCAACAACCAATTTAGCAAAACTAATTAATTATCGATTAAAAACTAAAGATAGAATCTCTGGATCCAGAGGATCAAGTCATATAGACTACTATACACAAATATGTTACACTCTATATCTATTTATAACCGATATGCAAATATATCAGATCCAAAGAATCCAGTCAATTTCATTTTGGTATCCATCAATACTAGTACCTTGTCACGAAACATAAGTCACGGTCCATATCGATTGTGGACCAAGTCAAATTTACAGCCATATACATTACAATATATACACTTAGGAGGAAAAGTGTAGGTGTGGCTGTAAAGACTGTACAGTAATGTAGAAATGTGTGTGCACCCATCTTGGGTCTCCCATTTAAAGGTGTTTGTGGGGCAAGTGAAGATCATGAGTTTTTCAATACCTCACAGTACTATGAGGGGCACCGCTCAGCAGAGGAATCTCTTTAAATGGGGTGTGTAAGGACAGAGAGTATCCCCTAACCCAAGACGCTGCCTCCCTATATCCCACAACACTTGTGTTGAGCTGTGGGATCTATCCCCACAAAGCCTTAATTTTACTACCTTAAACTATACCCAATCTATCAACATATGCGTCTAATCGATTCTTAAACATGTTTATAGACGTGCTACTAATTACTTCTACTGGCAAACTATTCCAGCTATTTACTATTCTATGCGTAAAAAAGTTTTTGGCAACTGCTGTCTCGAACCTTCTACTTGTCAACTTACACCTGTTATTTCTAGTCCTATTATATTGAGATATTTTGAAAAAGCTATCTCTATCTACGTTATCGAACCCATTCATAATTTTGAAAACCTGGATTAGATCACCCCTTAACCTCCTAGTCTCGAGTGTTGTCAATTTTAACTCCTTAAGCCTATCGTCGTATGACTTTGACCTAAGCGACGGAATCATCTTAGTTGCTCGTCTTTGAACTCTTTCGATTTTGTCTATATCTTTGCGCATATGCGGATTCCAAAATTGGACCGCGTACTCCAAATGGGGTCTAACTAATGATTTATAAAGTGGAACTATAATATCGCGCATTTTGTACTAAAATTTCGAGCTATAAAACCTAATACTTTGTTCGCCTTATTGACCGCTGCTGTACTTTGTTTCACTACTTTTAAATCACTAGTGACTATAACTCCTAAATCTTTTTCCTGCTCTACGCTTATTAAATCTTTCCCTGACATACTATATGCAAAATTACCGTTATGCGAACCTATATACAAAATTTTGCACTTATCCACGTTAAATCTCATTTGCCATGTGACTGACCAATCAACGATTTTATTCAGATCTTCCTGAATTTTACCTCTATCTTCGTCATTAATCGCCCTACCACCCAGCTTCGTGTCATCCGCAAACTTTGAAACTGTACCGACTAGGCCAACATCTAAATCGTTAATATATATAAAAAAAAGCAAGGGGCCCAATACAGAACCCAGAGGAATGCCACTCGCTACATTAGCCCAACACGACTCTGCTCCATCAACGACCACCCTCTGTTTCCTACCTCGCAACTACTCTTCTAGCCAATTTATTACTACACCCCTGATTCCGTGAGCCTTAGTTTTTTCAATGAGTCTTTTGTGCGGCACAGTGTCAAACGCTTTTTGAAAATCTAAATACACTACATCAACCACCTGATGTCTATCGTAAACGTCAACCACGCTTTGGAAAAATTCTAAAAGATTAGTTAAGCAAGATTTGTTTTGCCTAAATCCATGCTGCGTATTTCTAACTAGATTATGGAATTCTAAGTGTTCGACTATACCAGTGATGGCAAACCTTTTTATGTTGCCATCACTTGCATACATGCATTTTAAATTTAACTACAAAATCATAGATAGCTGACTTATTAATCGAAAGTACTAGGGCGTAGATGATTTATTGCAGTTTTTCATCAGAATACCAAACATTTTCAACATCCATCGCGTGTCACCTGAAACCCTGCGGCGTGTCATAGGTTTGCCATCACTGGACTATACGATCCCTAATTATTGATTCCAGTAGCTTACCTACAACAGACGTTAAACTGATTGGCCTATAATTTCCCGCCGCACCTTTATCGCCTTTCTTAAAGATAGGTGTTACATTTGCTAACTTGAAATTATCTGGTACGCACCCATCAGAAATAGACGCATTAAAAATCTTTGTTAGCGGCATAACAATGCTATCTTTTAATTCTTTTAGTTGTATGGGATATATGGAATCCGGACCCAGTGATTTAAGCATTTTCATTTTATCAATATAGCGCATTACCTCCCCTTCACTAACGACAATATTATCCAAAATATTACCAGGTGCTGATTTCACTGGTTCAAATAAAAAAGTTCTATGGCCTATAGTTTTTGAGATACGGGCCCCCAAAATCTTGGGGGCCCCCCTTTACCACCTAACTTTAATGGGCAATAACTCCCAAACATCTTACTGTAGACCTATAAAACTATACATTTTTAGAATCAGCATGAAGAGATCTATTAAATGATACCACATTCAAATGTGTAGAACAATAATGAAAATTTTCCCCCCCTTTTTTATTTTTGACCCCCACCCCCCTAGAGAGTGAAATCCCCAACAAAAATTTCATTTATTAAACTTCCATTAATTGTTAAAAGATACAAACAATAAAAAATGTGGGTATCAAGTTGCAGATATTTTAAAAATTATTGAAAAAAATATGTACATTGACATTTGTACATTGAAATTTTGACATTTTTATGCAGACTAAAATAGAGAACTACAAATGATATATTTACATCCTATGTATAACTCATATTCACACACACTCTCTCTCTCTCTCTCTCTCTCAAATGTTTGTTCATTATGCTTATTTTTATTACAGATGTGCTTATTTTGAGTCAAATCATATCTTATTTTTAAGATTTACAATTGTGTATTTTTAGTAATAAAAAATGGTTAGATACTGTGATGATCCTTCACAAAAACATAAGAAAAAGATACACAAGGATATAAGAACCATCAGCCAATCACTTTATGATCGATGTAAATGGAAACTACAAAGGAATACTGTACTATGTAGCAACTGTAGAAAATTATTGACCCAGAGACCAGAGTTGCTATCAACATCACAAAGTGAAGAGAGTCTGATCACAATCAGTCTTCTGAGAATGTTATTTCAGAAAGCGATGAATATGATCCAAGTATATCAAGTAATGCCAAAGAAGAGGTTTCTCAAGTTCTAGAAAGTCTTGCTGTGACTCCAGTGAAGAAGTGTAAGTATTTAATGATAGGTACTTTTTATATTTATATTGTTTATTTATAATGCATTTACTTTCAAGACAGTTTTTCAGCAGTTGCTGAAAAACTTAATGAAATTAATATGTTGACATATTAATTATTATTGTCCATATATACCGTATCAAATGGAGTCAAATATTTATTAATTAAAAAATTTCAGATGGCTTGGGTTCCTTAAGAAAAGAAGCAAAAGCTATTCAAACAATAGAAAAAGCACATCGTTCTTTAAAACGAAAACTAGAAACAAGTTTAGAAATTGAGATCCCAAGCCTATCAAAAGCTACAAAGTTGGATCATGAAACTCAAAGGTATGAATTTTAAAATGATACACTATTATTAAGTAGGAATATACCTAAACTAAAACTGAAGCATAAAAACAAAATGTAGGTATTCACCTTTGATAGTAGAAACTAGAAGCACAACTCCCTAAAGATTGGAGATCAATAGGCCCATTAAATCATTCGGAATTCATGTGTTCACAAAATAATTTTTGGTTTAATTTGACTATCTCAAAGAATGCTCATTTTGTTACACTTGAAATCAATATTGTAATCCAAAAAATTTAATATGCACATGTAGTGATGTGAGTCATTTTTTATTGTGTCATTTTTTTTGTTTAAAACGAAGATAGTCTGTTTTTTATTGTTTTAAACTTATTCCATATTTTTCTTCCTTTAATCTAATAAGTATATTAGTATTACCTATAATTTACTATACTACCATGCTTATACAGTTATACCTAGTATATATAGTCATCTTTTAGAAAAACTGAATCACACAAAAAGTATATAATAGAAAGGAAAAACAAACCCTCATTTTTTATATGTATATATATTTTTTAACTAGAACATAAAACATTCTTCCTCGTTTCAAACAATATACATAATTGTGATTGGCAAGAGTACCAGTATATATATTCCAGATAGGAAAAAAAAATATTCACCTTTTTTTGAACCTTTTTGTTAACCTAATGTTGTTTAACCTTCATTTCCATGGAAGAATCATCACTAGATTGGGTAGAGCATATATGCTAGTTTCAATATCACAGGTACTGGTATAATATACATAATAAAAAATACATAATACTGGTATAAAACAATATATATAATTGTGATTGGCAAGAATACCAGTGTGTGTGTATATATATATATTCCAAATAGAAAAATAAAAAAAATAAAAATATTCATCTCTTTCTTTAACCTTTGTGATAACCTAATGCTGTTTAACTTTCATTATCTGATTTTATTTCCATTGAAGAATCATTATCACTAGATTGATTAGAACATATAGTTTCAATATCACAGGTACTGGTACTTATTGTAGATTTGGATGTTGACGAAGCCAATGTAGCACCATGTTTTACTTCACTTTCTTGGAATTTTGCATTTTGGGATATAAATACTAGCTTTGCTGCTCTGTCTGTGCTTAATCGGTTTCTTTTGGCTGTATGGATATTACTGTATGTGCTAAATGATCTCGGAGGTAATGAAAGGGCAAAATAGAGGTGTATGAGTTTGTGTAGGTATATATGTGAGTATGCATGCGTATGTATCTAGAATTCTGGATGTATGCATGTGTATGGGGTATATAATAGATATAAATGTGTATATAAGTATTTATGTATATATTGGTATATATGTATGGGTGTATGTGTATGTATATATATATGGATGGTCTCGGGGGGGAAAATATGTCATCGCGGGTCTAAAGGATAGTTAAGTGGGAGATTCAAAATCCGAGGCATGGATGAGAGAGTCCTGGAAAGGTTGGACAATGGGCAGTCAGCTCCCAGCCAGTGTTCTCGCAAGTTTAACGGATCTCAAGATACAAGACTTTCAATGCAAGAAAGAGGCCAGTTTTTTCTGTAAATAGGCTGACAAGGACATTCTATACTGGTACCATATGGCCTATTTTATTATTTATTTATTTATTTTTATAATATATATCATTGCAAAAGTATACCTTATAATTAAATTGGCAATATCTATATTAAAAAAAAAAAAAAAAAAAACATGGAAATAAAAAAAACCATTTTTTAACATCACTATGCACATGTAATGTTTTGTTTATAGCTATTATACATTCATGAATTTGTTTCAGGTCAATGATTCATCGCATGAATGAACTGGTTGAAGTTTTCCATTCTACTGACAATTATGAGCTCTAGGAAACTCAAAATATTGACATTATCTCCATTTACCATATCAAAAACTATAAATCTATTTTAGACAACTGAATACTTAGTTAAGAAAAGTAGAAATATAAAACAAAGACGGAATTATTCCTGAAATTGAACCCATGTCAAAAGAAAAAGTAATAACTAAAGGTACTAAAGATTCTGTTCAGAAATGTTTTGAATCAGATAAAATTAGGGTAGTCATTTGTGCCCAGGTACAAAAGACTGCCTGAGTATCAGAAATGAAAGTGGGTATAAAAAATCTGTGCAGAAAAGACTGGTGTTAATGAATCTGAAAGAAGCTTTTAGTCTCTATAAAAATAATCCAGATAGTCCCCAAATTGCCTTCTCTAGTTTTGCCAACCTTTGCCCCCAGACATTGTGTTTTAGCTGGAGCTGCTGGTACCCATTCTGTGTGTGTGTGTGTGTGTGTGTGTGTGTGTGTGTGTGTGTGTGTGTGTGTACGTACATACCACCAGAATGCCAAAATACAATTCTCAGCTTTGGGTGTCAAAGGGTTGGAATATACAACTCTTATGGAGAAAGCAGTGTGTGATGTCAACAACAGGAATTGCATGATGCAAATATGTAATCTCTGTTCAAAAGAACAAGGTATTAAGAATTTTTTGCTCACTTTTCAAAGTGTTAACGATCCTGAATGTGAGGAAATAAAATATAAACAATGGGTTACTACAGATCGATGCAATATGGTTGAAAACACAGAATCTGTAGATGATTTGATAAATTCATTAAGCACAAAAATTGTCAAATTGACACATCATCACTTTATAGCAAAGAATCAGAGTGCATTTCTAAAAAACTTGAAGAATAATTTAAATAGCCATACAGCTGTAGTTCTTGGTGACTCTTCAGAAAACTACTCATTTGTAGTACAGAATGCAGCCCAAGGTTTTCATTGGGAAAATAGCCAATGCACAGTGCATCTCTTTGTGTTATATTATAAGGAACCAGAAAGTAATGAAACAAAACATTCAAGTTATTGTTTTTTATCTCCAAATACAAAACATAACACTAAAATGGTTTACACTTTTTTAAATACACTCATACCTATTATTAGAAAATCCCACCTTCATATCAAAAAATTATATTATTTTACTGACGGATGTGCAGGACAATATAAAAATCATTTCAACTTTGTTAACATTTGTAAACATGAAGATTTTGGGCTGGAATGTGAGTGGCATTTCTTTGCCACAAGCCATGGTAAGAGCGCTTGTGATGGGATTGGGGGTACAGTGAAAAGATCTGTAACTAGAGTGAGTATGCAGAGAACATTCACAAATCAAATATTAACACCAGAAGACATGTTTGAATTTTGTTCAAACAATATAAGTGACAGCATAAATTTTTTTTAATAAATTCTGAAGAAATTGAAGCTATGGAAACATTTTTAAGTGACAGATATGAAAAAAGTATGCGGCTAACAGAAACACAAAAATTCCACAGATTTGTACCTATTAATGCAAATAACAAAAACATTTGAATTATCTTCTGATGAAGTTGGTGAGGTGAGGATTATAAGCAAAGCTTTTCTGGGTGAAGATAATGTTGAAGTTAATCCGAAGATAGGAGAGTACATAGTTTGTACTTACAATAATCAGAAATGGTTGGGATTTGTAACATTCCTATATAATGAGGAATTTGATGACTTTGAGGTTAGCTTTTTGCACTCATCAGGATATAGTGTTTACTATTAGTTTCCACAAATTAGAGATACATGCCACATATCAAGAGATAAAATTTTAGGTTTATTAAGCACACCAACTTTAAAGCCAGGAACAATGCATATTCAATATGTTTTCCCAGAAAATGAGTTGAAAAAACTTGTGTAATTATGAATCAACTTGATGTAATATATGTGTTCAATTTGTATTTTTGCTGTTTATTTTCATCCATGTGAATATATCATTTATAGTTCTCTATTTTAGTCTGCAGGCGTAAAAATGTCAAAATTTCACAATCTACATAATTTTCAATAATTTTTTAAATATCTTGCAACTTGATACCCACATTTTTTATTGTTTGTATCTTTTAACAATTAATGGAAGTTTAATAAATGAAAATTTTTTTGGGATTTCACTCTCTAGGGGGGATGGGGGTCAAAAATAAAAAAATAAAAAGGGGGGAAAATTTTCATTATTGTTCTACACATTTGAATGTGGTATCATTTAATAGATCTCTTCATGCTGATTCTAAAAATGTATAGTTTTATAGCTCTACGGTAAGATGTTTGGGAGTTATTGCTCATTAAAGTTAGGTGGTAAAGTGGGGCCCCCAAGAGTTTGGGGGCCCGTATCTCAAAAACTATGGGTCATAGAACTTTTTTTATTTTGACCAGTGAAATCAGCAGCCAGAAGAACCCCATATGTCAATTTTCATCAAAATCTGAGTCAGAGTGGTGACATGCATTGGGTGATCTCTCCTGGAATGCCCCATTTATAACTTGATTTAATAGAACAACTTGAAACCTCCCATTTCTAGACCTGAACAAAAAAACTATCAATAATTATTTACAATGCATTCTGGAGGTTCTAGACCAGAGCTTTCCAAACTTTTAACGTTGGCGACAAACTATTTAAGCATAACAATTTTCACGACACATTAATTAATTTTTATCAAATAGCTATCAAATAATTTTTCAGTAGGTGGTTTATCTTGTAGCCAATTTTGTTGATAGAAAAATCAAAATTTTCAAAATACAAAAAACACTAATGTGTCGCGACACACCAGTTTGGAAAGCTCTGTTCTAGACAATAAGAAACTTTAATCTTAAATTAAATGATGAGGAGGTTAATAAAGGTTAGTGATGATAATGAGCATATAATGATGATTTATGTACAAAACCCCAACATTCTAAATAACTTTCTTAAACTTTGGAAGGTTTTAACTTTCTAGATTTTAACAATATTGTATTTACTGGAATTCTTCTCACTTGTTTAGTTCCTAATTTATCTGGACAAGACAACATGTATAATCACTTAATAAATTCACATGCAATAGCTTAATTAAAGGTTTATAAACCAAAGCACACCAGCAATTCCTCCTCTCTATCTTTCACAGTCTGTGGACATGTGTGAGGGAGGGGCTGCTCCTTCATGGGTCTGGCTGCCGTAGAAGCTCTTCAATAAGGTAACTTGCCTACCAAATACATGCACTTGTATTATTCGCTTCCAATTTTGCCCTTAACTTCAATCATTATGTGGTTTTTTACAGGAATTCCTCTTTTCCTTCTTTCAGGTTGACGTTCCCGGGGACTCCTGCGACAGTTTTGTGGCCTTTTTTTGGAGAAAAAAGCTTTATCTAATGAAATTTTTTTACTTTTTTAAAAGGAGACATTCATTGGCCGCAATCACCCGACAATGCAGAGAGTTTTCGGACACATGGACAATGCAGTATTGCTATAGAGAAAAGTGTCTGTAATCACCCCAAGTCCATGGTGATTCCAGACACCAACTTTTTAGGCAATAACTGTGTAATGAAAGGCTAAATGAAGATTCTGTCTATGGCACGCAATAGTACAGACCAAGATACAACTTTATAGAAATAAAGTCACAAATTCCACTGGAACATTTGTGCGTGATGCAGGGAAGAAAGTTTGAAATGTCCGTAATCACCCCAGTTTACAACACTTTTAAATGTATTTGACCCCATGCTTGCTACAAACTCTCTCTTTCACTCATGAAAGTGTCTAAATTTTTCTTAAAATTAACTAATGAACTACTGTTTACCACATCATATGGCAAGTCATTTCAAAAATCAACTACTCTATGACTGAAGAAGTATTTTCATAGATCAAGTCTACTAAAGTTGGTTTTCTAATTTTCTCATTATGCCCATGAGTTATCCCATCAGTATCTACTGAGAAAAAGTTATATACATCTAAATTGTCCAAACTTGAAAACATTTTGAATATCTGTATCATATCTCCCCTCATACAACCAAAGCAGGTGAAGTGTCCTACTTGTGAGAACAATTGTTAACCCCCCCAATTCCCCATGGGTTAGGTTGGTTAGGTCCCCTCCTTCCCCCCCCCCCCCACCCAAAACCCCCAATTCCCCACAGGTTCCCCTATAAATGTCAACATAAAAACATTTTCCTGGTGTATTTTTGTGTTTTCTTCAAATCTGACCTTCATTTTCTGGCAAAAATAGTCATTTTTGGAGGATATGTCATATCATCATTTCCTCAAAAATGGGGATTTTCCTGAAGAAATTAAGGTCAAATTTGAACAAAACACAAAACAAGAAAAATATGTTTTTGTATCAAAAATGAGGGGGCAGTTAAAACGAATCTTTACCAAATTTTCTACATTTGTAACTGGAGCAACTACTTTTGTATCATCTTCAAATTTGGAAATTTTATAACCTACTCCTTTCTCTAAATCACTGAGATATAAAATAAAGAGTAATGGACCTAAAACTGATCCCTGTGGTACTGCACTTTTAACTTTCTGCCACCCAGAAAGCATAATGGACTCTTGAGCATGTCCCTAACCTCAGCTAAGCACTTATTGCAAAACCACAAAATATTTGGCAACTTCATACCCATGTACATTTGTTCTGTAATTTTGAGACAGGCTGAGTGATACCAATCATCACAACTCTCATATGCTACAGCCTTAACCCCTTCCCTAACTTCCTTCTTACACACCTTACAGTCACTGTCTAAAGTCATCTTAAATACTATTCTTTAACTCAGTTAAAAGCTTTGTGGTCTAAGTTAGGTTATCCCCTGGATGGAATAAGCTAATGGGGGCCTAGGTTAATCAGGCCAAAACTGGGCTTGCACTGAATGAACCCCTAGATCTCTCTAAATACTGAGTTAAATTAAGCTTAAAACTTCAGAATGGAGCTATTTGTACTTTAATAATCCCAACAAAACCAAATCTACAGAATTAATATAATACCATCATTCTGAACTGTTAAATCATTCTTAATGTATAAGACCAAACCACCCCATGCCTATCCATTCTCTGATAAATAAACATTGTATAACTATTTAACTCATACTCTGCTCTAGTGTCATTGAACACTGCCTCCCTAATCCAAGTCTCACTAATGCAGACTATATCTAGATTTTCACTAATCATATAACTAAATAATTCACTTTTCTTATTCCTAAGACTACGTATACATATTTGATGTGCTTTATCCAAATTTAAGCTTCATTTGTTGTGCAAATGTTCCAAAAGGGAACCTAACCTAACAACATAGAATTACCTTTCAAATCCGAGTTGAATATCAATTGGTATGAAAAACACCCTCTGTGTAATTTATTTATGGTCAGATTTTTATGAAATTTTCAATATAGAGATTTTCATTAATATTGTACTTTACTCCCAGTCACAAGCAGTTGAACAAGTACTATATATTAAATTGCCATTAAAGGCTGACTAAAATAATATACCATATATCTTATCTTGTGCAAATTGGTTTTAATATTTTTTTTTAATAATAATTATGATTGCTATTTTTTGGTATTTATGATACTGTATGTATGTATGTATGTATGTATACACTATTTTGGTAAATTTGTCACTTTTTTTTCTTATTTCTGGCTACTGTTTCAAGTTCTGGCTAGTTTTTTATTCTAATTGGATTCAGTTTGGTGGTGTTTGCAATAGAATTATGACGTGCCATTTGTGTGATTTTGACTTTGAGGACCTGATTTGCCATGTAGGCCTAGATGAAGACAAAGCATTGGATGTTTTTATCAATCACAGCATTATTCTCTCATCCTTAACTTGCCCAAAATGTAACAGTGAGTGCCTAATACGAAAAGATCAGAAGATATTTAGTGAAATAACCTTTAACGATGGATGGTACCTTAAGGTCCACCAGAAATAACAATATAAATTGTACTACAATGCCTCGTTTCAATCAGGGATGGGGAGTCGGAGTCAAAGCTTTTTTGAAGAGTCAGGAGTCAGTAAAAATGACCGACTCCCGACTCCTTGATTCAATTTCTATATGCCAACAATTTACCAGAATACTACTCTGCCCTAAATAAATATCTTCCTGAACTAATTCTAGATTCACATTTCCACATTTGATTTATTCTTCTGGTAAATCTTAGCAAATGAATTTCATATTTCTATTTTCTATTTCAGGATACTAGATACCATATAAAAATTAGCAATATATTAATTACTAATTTAATTAGCCCCTATTAGTAATGAGTCGTGGGCCTAGTAGAAAATCAGCAGTCTTTCAATATTTTAAGCTAAATGAGGATGAAAGTATTTTTATTTGTCAAGTAGAAAAGGATGGTAAAGAGTGTAATGCAAAAATTAGTGCTTACACTGGGAAACATGCTAATGCTCCAACTAGAGCCTCAAACTTGAAATGCCATCTACGAAACAAACATCCCAATATTTATAAGGTTGTAGATCAGCATGATAAGGAAATCCAGAAACCTACTTCTAGTCAGGCCAGTACCTCTATTTCAAAAAGCAAACAAGTCTCTGTTACAAAATTTTTCCACAGTGAGAGAATTACAATATTCAATGACAGAGGAAAATTTTTAAAAATACCTTATAGATTTAGTTGTAAAGAATGGGGTTGCCACTTACATTATTTTCCTCCCCAGCTTTCCGTGGATTAAATGGAGAAATGGCGGCAAAACTAGGAGTGTCATTAGAGACACATGATATTCGAAACATGATTTTAAAGGAAGCAGAAAGCCAGAAAACTTTATTGAAAAACAATGCTGCAAGGAAAATTCTTCTTTCTTAAGATGGATGCCTACACGAGACAAAGAATTAATTATATGGCAATAAATGTTCAGTTCATTGATGATGAAGGAAAACTAGTTATACGTACTCTGGCAGTGAAGGACACTGAAACTCAACATTCAAGCGAATACCTGACCAAGCTAATTGAAACCATCTTGACAGAATATGAAATCACTAAAAAGCAAATATTATCAATTGTTACTGATAATGCTTCAAATATGACAAGTACAGTACAGAAACTTAATGATGGTGAAGTAAAAGGAGATCTCTTTTTGAAGAGAGTAGTGAAGAAGATACGGATGAACTGCTGACAAACTTGACAGTGTTGACGCTGTAGACAATGATTTTGCTGAATTCTCAAATATCCCCATATGCGATATGCAGTCCACACATTGCAACTGGCAATTCATGATGGGTTAAAAGAAAGGAATGCTAATAATGTAGTAGGTAGATTACGCAACATAGTAGTGGCTGCAAGAATGCCTAAACTTGATGCAATATTAAAACGTCGATCCGGAAAAGGTGCAGTTATAGATCAAGCTACACATTGGGGGAGTACCTATGAAATGATTAAGCGCCTTCTTGAATTGAAGCCATACCTTATCGATATGGCAAACCCAGATGTAACAATGACTGATATCCAGTGGCAGCAGGCAAGTCAACTTGAGGCATTACTTAAGTACCCATATGTGGTTACAAAGAAGTTTCAAGCAGCTGAATTGACACCTGGCACATTTTACAAGGAATGGAAAAATATTAATTATAAACTATCTCAAATTGGCGGCATTGTTGCAGATGGTATAACAATGTCTATGCAGCGTAGAGAAGAAAATTTACTGAATAATGACATGCTATTGGCTGCAGTTTATGTAGATCCTATGCACAGGGTACTTTTAACTGAAGAACAGATTGCTAGAGGAAAGTCAGCTCTGTGTGATGTAGCTGTGCGAATGAAAATGTTAAATGAAACAGATGCCGCAAGTAATTCAGAATTTGAAAGCTGCTCTAGTCCTGCCATTATGCAAAGCTCCTGCTCAAACTCTGAAGAAGAAATGGATTTTGAAAAATATCTCGATAATGAAGAAAAATCAAAAAAAGTTAAGCGATGCCGTTTGAGTCAAGATGATAAACCTATAAAAATAACCCCATTGACCAAATTCAGAGACTTTAATGCAGCTTTAACAAAAATGAGAAATTTGATCGTTCATTAAAACTTGATGTGATGAATGCCATACCAAAGTATCCTGAATTAGTGCATGTAGCCAGAACTGCTACTGCATTGCCACCAACACAAGTCAGCATTGAAAGATTATTTTCAGTTCTTCGGTTAATTAAATCCCACATACTAGCTAATTTGAAGGAGGACATAATTGATGCTATACTTTTCTTAAGAACAAATTCTCCTTAGTGTTAAATTATTAAGTATGTTTTTTTTAGCCTTTTTTTAATATTTAGCTTCAATATTAGCATATCATAATATATAATGGAAACAAAATATTCTTTACCAACTTTTTTTTATTTAGCTACAGTACCGTACGCAACATTAAAATTTTAAAATTGTTAACCTAATGAGGTTATAAATATTTTATACGAGATCAATTTCTTTTTCTGTTAATTTTTATTTTTGTGTAATACATTAAAATTGTATTAAATTACTAAACTGTATTATTATTGTACCTACTTTATTACATTTATTTATACTTATATATTTGAAAGAGTCGGGAGTTGGAGTTGGTTTTTAAAAATACCGACTCAGGAGTCGGTTGTTTTTGGCCGACTCCCCATCCCTGGTTTCGATAAAGGTTTCTATATGTTTATATAAATATCATTTAATTGTTGAGAAAGGAACCTAAAATGTGTATCATTTCAGTGACTAGTTACTAAAATATTTAGTTTTGAATAACAATAAAACATATACGTTTTGGTAACAAGAGTGACTGCATATGCTGCGGACTCATCCTTAAAGGGTTAAGGTCAATTGAATGCCTGGTTAAGGTCAATTGAATGCCTGGTTAAGGTCAATTGAATGCCTGGTTAAGGTCAATTGAATGCCTGGTTAAGGTCAATTGAATGCCTGGTTAAGGTCAATTGAATGCCTGGTTAAGGTCAATTGAATGCTCTTGATGATTGGTTAGGTTAAGTCATGATATTTTCGTTAGTTTAAACAAAAATGATGAGAGCAAACCTTTCTGGTTAATTTTGAGGTGTTTTGCACGTTTCCTGTGGTAATGCATCATTTACGAGATCTTGTAACATGAACATATCAGATATGTTTATGTTACAATACAGGTGACCCTCTGTATACACAGTTTCAGCTATACACTGTTTTGGTATTGCTCCCTGTATACACAGAAGGGGATCTCGTCCATACATGGTTTCCTGAGCCAACACAGCTGTGTGTGGTGGCCTGTTACTCTACCCTTCCCCTCCCTACCCTAATTGTGGCGAGGATTCTATTACCAATTTTGCAAATTTACAAATTATACATCACATAAAGGATGTTATCGAATATTTTAATTAATTGTTATGTTAAATATATGCATCCCTAATGATTTTAACTTCTTTACAATGTATTTTCATACTTTATTAGTACTACAATTAAAAAATAAATCACAACAAATAATCACAATAAATAACAACAATCTCACAGGTAAACATCATCCGCAGCAACTCTACCCAATCTGCCTACCTTTATTTGTAAGTTAAACCATTTTTTTCTTGTTACTGCAATAATAATATTACGTGCAATTAATATAAAAATATACATGTATGTAATCTATGTATAGTATGTGTTTTGATGTTTCTGTACATGTTTTAGTGATGTATGAGGAAATATAGTTGGTCATTGGGAGGGGGTCAGTTGGTCTAGGGATTGATTGTATTTTTTCCCATAAGGTATTAGTCCCTGTATGCACAATTTCCATTTACACAGGCATTTTCAAGAACCTAACCCCCGTGTATACCGAGGGTCACCTGTATCTCAAAAACTACGGTATGCATTTGCACAGGAAACCAATGGCAGATTCGTGCAAAGAACCTCAAAATTGACCAGAAAAGTTTGCTCTCATTATAAAACCAGACGGAGTAAAATCCAATATTGGTATTTCTTTACTATTACACCAGTCTCCAGTAGAAAGTTTTAAAAGCTGGTTTTCAATGTTTTTCAATGTGCTGAATTAAAAAATGATACTCATTTCCATCGCAAATGATTTGTTAAAGAGTTATTGAAGCTTAAACTCTCTAACAGGAAAAGGGTAAAAAAATGGCACTTCCACTAATTTTAATTTTAATCAGTTAGTGGATATGGCTTCCTGTGGTCTGTGCTCCTTCGATTATTTTCGCTGTATCGCCAAAGTTGTTTTAGGTTAGGTTAGGTTAGGTTTGCTTAAGTTGTTTTAGGTTAGGTTAGGTTTGCTTAAGTTGTTTTAGGTTAGGTTAGGTTTGCTTAAGTTGTTTTAGGTTAGGTTAGGTTTGCTTAAGTTGTTTTAGGTTAGGTTAGGTTTGCTTAAGTTGTTTTAGGTTAGGTTTGCTTAAGTTGTTTTAGGTTAGGTTTGCTTAAGTTGTTTTAGGTTAGGTTTGCTTAAGTTGTTTTAGGTTAGGTTTGCTTAAGTTGTTTTAGGTTAGGTTTGCTTAAGTTGTTTTAGGTTAGGTTTGCTTAAGTTGTTTTAGGTTAGGTTTGCTTAAGTTGTTTTAGGTTGTTAGGTTAGGTTTGCTTAAGTTGTTTTAGGTTGTTAGGTTAGGTTTGCTTAAGTTGTTTTAGGTTGTTAGGTTAGGTTTGCTTAAGTTGTTTTAGGTTGTTAGGTTAGGTTTGCTTAAGTTGTTTTAGGTTAGGTTAGGTTTGCTTAAGTTGTTTTAGGTTAGGTTTGCTTAAGTTGTTTTAGGTTTGACCAATTTTGAAGGTGAAATTTATGGTTTTTGGTGTTTTGTATTAATTTGAATTCAAAATCTTCGGAAACCACTCGTTTTTGTGATTCTCCCTACCCAAAAACTCCCGGTTCCCAGTGGGGGTCCCCCAGGTAAAAAAGGGTAGAAAGTTTTAAAAGCTTTAAGCTTCAATAACTCTTTAACAAATCATATGTGATGGAAATGAGTATAATTTTTTTAATTCAGCACATTGAAAACCAGCTTTTAAAACTTTCTACCAGAGACCAGTGTAATAGTAAATATTTACCTGAATATTTACCAAGGTTTTCAATGCACACCATTTTTTAGAAAAAACTTTGGATAATGAGTATCATCATGTTCAGAATATCAAAAGCAAATATAATCATAAAATATTAAAGCATAATTTTCTCATCATTTTGATATAAGTCACTATGTTCGCAGATGTGTCCTTACCAAATTATGTAGATTTGAATATTATGACATTTTTGCGGCATTTTTTTCCCACCCTTCCAATATTTGCCTAGTGACATCATGAAAGCATGATATATGAAACAGATGAGAGCAAATTTGGCAAGCAGAAATACCAGCATGGGCATGTGGGTTTTCAGTGGAATTGAACAGGTGTCCAAAAAAAAATTTTAGTGAAGGTGTGAAATTGAATTGCCGAGACATAGATTCCCTTAATTCAGAAATTTATTAGATCTGGCAGCATTATTTACTCAGATTTGTGGAAGGCATATGCTGGCATTTCTGCTCTTCCACAAAACTATACCCACCATAGCATCAATCATTTGCGTAATTTTGTGGACCCGGACAATCGCCAAATCCATACACAAAACATTGAACGCCTTTGGAAAATGGTAAAGGATTGGATTCTTCAGCCTGGAAACCTTGATGTGTCCTACGAGAAGTAAAGGGTGTCAGGAAATGATTGCCCCCCCCCCCCTGTACAGAAGAAACTGAAAGGAATAGAAAAAAAACAGACAAAACCATGCGAAAGAGCATTTAATTTTGAATAAAAAACACTTGTTTTAATATCGGGTGTTGCCCCCATTTGCAGCTCTGACGGCCATTAATCGACAGGGGTATGATCCCAGAAGTGTCTCAAAGAGATCGGTATCATGACTCATTTCTTCAAGGACTTCGTTGATCTTTGCAGTCATAATTTCTGTTGAATACCGATTCTGAATGGGTTGTTCCAGCATTAAGGACTCCACCCGATCCTTCATGATGGATCCAACATGTTCACAGACATTAAGATCGGGAGAATTGCCAGGCCATTCATTATTTCCGAAAAAATCAATGTTATTGTCCTTAAGCAGTTGTTGAGTCGCAAGTGCTTTCATACAGGGGGCTTTGTCGTGAAGAAAGGTTGCCTGTTCAACATCCAAAACACACTCGGGGTCTTTCAAAAACGGAATTACATGTTGGGCTAAAATTACATTTCGAAAATAAGGCCCATCCCAATAGAGAACATAATGAAAACACCCACACATGCTGGATTTTTTACTATTTCTCGATACTTCTGGTCGTCTGGGACTTCATCAGTTGTTGTTGCCCAAACCCGATCATTCTGAAAATTTGGTTTTCTGGAGACATAAACGAAGAATTCATCGCTGACAACCAAGTGAAGGAAATCGTCTTCCATCCATTCCTCAAGATAATCACAAAACCATAGCCGATCTTCAATATTAAGATCACTCTTCCGTGGCTTAGCTATTTCATGCCAAGCACTCAAGCCTTGGCGAACTCGAAATTGATGCACAAGTTGCCGATTGACTATCTTACCACGACGGATAAGTATCTCTTTCGCTACCTCAGAGCAGCTCTTCTTTCGGCACCGTGATGCAGCAAGCACAATGTCTTTCGATTCTTGAGATAATTTCTCCGGTCTTCCTCCTCGAAATTCTGTTTCACAATCTTCAGGGTTCTTATTCCAATTCCTTTTGACAAAGTCTTCTGATCTTTTTAATCTCTCAGCCACCCAGTGTCGAGTTATGAAAGTTGCACCAGCTTCCTTTGCTTCACGAAATGTGACAGCTCGAATGCGGTCAAGAACTCGCTTTTTCTCTGAATCGTTCAAAATAGATGATGCCATGGTTTCTGTGGGGAAAAAAATGGTAAGAATTAAAATCACAGGAATAGAATATAATGGTTTTTATTCAGATTTTAACGCTCTTTCAAGTGGTCTCGCTGGTTTTTATCTATCTCTTCTAGTTTTTGCTCTACACGGGGGGGGAGGGGGCAATCATTTCCTGACACCCCGTACCTCTCTCACTTCCTTTTTCTTGCTTCCCATCAAGACCACAGAACAGTTTTGCACCATTTTCTTGTCACTATTTTTCGTCTGTATCCACCACCTAATCCATAATAAGGTTAGGTTAAGTAGGGTTAGGTTAAGTAGGGTTAGGTTAAGTAGGGTTAGGTTAAGTAGGGTTAGGTTAAGTAGGGTTAGGTTAAGTAGGGTTAGGTTAAGTAGGGTTAGGTTAAGTAGGGTTAGGTTAAGTAGGGTTAGGTTAAGTAGGGTTAGGTTAAGTAGGGTTAGGTTAAGTAGGGTTAGGTTAAGTAGGGTTAGGTTAAGTAGGGTTAGGTTAAGTAGGGTTAGGTTAAGTAGGGTTAGGTTAAGTAGGGTTAGGTTAAGTAGGGTTAGGTTAAGTAGGGTTAGGTTAAGTAGGGTTAGGTTAAGTAGGGTTAGGTTAAGTAGGGTTAGGTTAAGTAGGGTTAGGTTAAGTAGGGTTAGGTTAAGTAGGGTTAGGTTAAGTAGGGTTAGGTTAGGTAGGGTTAGGTTAAGTAAGGTTAGGTTAAGTAGGGTTAGGTTAAGTAGGGTTAGGTTAAGTAGGGTTAGGTTAGGTAGGGTTAGGTTAGGTAGGTTAGGTTAAGTAAGGTTAGGTAGGGTTAGGTTAAGTAAGGTTAGGTAGGGTTAGGTTAAGTAAGATTAGGTAGGGTTAGGTTAGGTTAAGTAAGGTTAGGTAGGGTTAGGTTAAGTAAGGTTAGGTAGGGTTAGGTTAAGTAAGGTTAGGTTAAGTAAGGTTAGGTAGGGTTAGGTTAAGTAAGGTTAGGTAGGGTTAGGTTAAGTAAGGTTAGGTAGGGTTAGGTTAAGTAAGGTTAGGTAGGGTTAGTTTAAGTAAGGTTAGGTAGGGTTAGTTAAGTAAGGTTAAGTAAGGTTAGGTTAAGTAAGGTTAAGTAAGGTTAGGTAGGGTTAGGTTAAGTAAGGTTAGGTAGGGTTAGGTTAAGTAAGGTTAAGTAAGATTAGGTTAAGTAAGGTTAAGTAAGGTAAGGTTAAGTAAGGTTAGGTAGGGTTAGGTTAAGTAAGGTTAGGTAGGGTTAGGTTAAGTAAGGTTAGGTAGGGTTAGGTTAAGTAAGGTTAGGTTAAGTAAGGTTAAGTAAGGTTAGGTAGGGTTAGGTTAAGTAAGGTTAGGTAGGGTTAGGTTAAGTAAGGTTAGGTAGGGTTAGGTTAAGTAAGGTTAGGTTAAGTAAGGTTAAGTAAGGTTAGGTAGGGTTAGGTTAAGTAAGGTTAGGTAGGGTTAGGTTAAGTAAGGTTAGGTAGGGTTAGGTTAAGTAAGGTTAAGTAAGGTTAGGTAGGGTTAGGTTAAGTAAGGTTAAGTAAGGTTAGGTAGGGTTAGATTAAGTAAGGTTAAGTAAGGTTAAGTAAGGTAGGGTTAGGTTAAGTAAGGTTAAGTAAGGTTAGGTAGGGTTAGGTTAAGTAAGGTTAAGTTAATTAATACCAAAATACATTTTTCTAGTAATATTTGATGTTTTGCTTAGATTTTAACCTCCATTTCCCTTGAAAATGAGCCAAACTTCAAAGTACTATAACTTTGTTGGATCTCATTTCCGAAGGAAATGGAGGTCAGATTTGAACAAATCACATCAAATACTACTAGAAAAATGTATTTTGGTGTGTAAAATGACTGAGTATGTCTATATACATAATTATCAAAATTTTAAAAAAATTTCAATTTTTTTTTTTTAAAATGGTGTGTATTATTCTGATATTCACCAAGATTTGAATAAAGCACATGAAATTACACTAAACAAATATATTTCTTGATAGAAATGCAGGTCATGGTATTTATTGCATATTAACCCTTTAAATTAACAGAGCTTGAATCATCAGAGTATATGTAAGGTTAGCAATACTGTTGAGGTTTTAAATACAAATTATGTCAGGTATAGGTTAGCAGTTACAGACTTTTGTTTCGGAACTGGGTAATTATTCATTTTTTGACCCAGTCTCTTTTTATAATGAGAGCAAACTTTTTGGTCAATTTTGAGGTGTTCTGCGCAAATCTGCCATCGGTTTCCTGTGCAAATGCATAGTTTTCGAGATATCGTCATCTTGAAAACTATGCATTTGCACAGGAAACGGATGGTAATTTTGTACAAAACACCTCAAAATTAACCAGAAAAATTTGCACTCGTCATTTTCGTTTAAACTAATGAATTTAAACAAAAATATCATGACTTAACCTAACCAATCATCAAGGGCGTACAGTTGACCTAACCGGTGTCACGTACTGAACTGTCCGCAAAACATTAGGACCAATCAATTTGTGATGCGTGATCTTTACGAGGGCTCCCCTGAGACCTAAATTATACAAATGATAATGTAATAACATGTGCCAACCTTGCATGGGTAGTCTGCTAAATTTCGCGTGCCCTTAAACTGAAATGACATGTTTATTTTTAGGATTTTTTTTATAGCACCTAAAGACCTTCTGGTCTTTCCTTAAAATACAAGCACTATTGCATTTAGGGCAGGTCACAGATGTCTTAATTATTCCGTGATTGAAAAAAAGGTCTAAACTCTTGTCTTCATCGAGGGCAATATGGCAGATCACATCTTCAAAATCAAATATGCATAACTGACATGTCATACTTCATCACAAAAAAACCAAACTGAACAGACAAACCATTGGCTAAAAATGATTTACTTGTAAAACAGGATGGTTATTATTCGTTTTTTGACCCAGTCACACCCAGCTATAACAGCAATATATATTGAATAACCAATCAAAACTGAATTAGAAAATATATATATTATCTTGTGCAAATTTGTATAAAATATGTTTTTTTATTAAAATATAGCTATTTTTGGTGTTTTTTCAGTATATATATATCGACTATTTGGTGAATATTTCTTATTTTTGGTGATTCTGGCTACTTCTGCGTAATTCAATTTGTCCTGTTTTACAAATAAATTATTTTTAGCATTTGTTCGTCTGTTGAACTCTGTTCAGTTTGGTTTTTTGTGACGAAGTATGACGTGTCAGTTATACATATTTGATTTTGAAGACGTGATCCGCCATATTGCCCTCAATGAAGGCAAGAGTTTAGACCTTTTTTTCAATCACGGAATAATTAAGACATCCATGACCTGCCTTAAATGCAATAGTGCTTGTATTTGGTATTATTCTACTATTACACCCATCTAACATCCAGCAATTATTATATGTTCATTAAGTAGATTTTTTAATTCTAAGACACTTTCCTTCTATAGCGTTTCCATCGCAAATGCTTCGTTTTCGAGATATAAACATTTTTTTGGTGTGTATCTAGTGTGTGTTCGTACCAGGGATGGGGAGTCGGCCAAAAACAACCGACAACCAACTCCTGAGTCGGTATTTTTAAAAACTGACCCCAACTCCCGACTCTTTCAAATATATAAGTATAAATAAATGTAATAAAGTAGGTACGATAATAATACAGTTTAGTAATTTAATACAATTTTAATGTTGTATTACACAAAAATAAAAAATAACAGAAAAAGAAATTGATCTCGTATAAAATATTTATAACCTCATTTGGTTAACAATTTTAAAATTTTAATGTTGCGTACGGTACCGTAGCTAAATAAAAAAAGTTGGTAAAGAATATTTTGTTTCCATTATACCGGGTGTCTCAAAATAGATGGAACCCATTGACATGATAATAATTTATTACTCAGAAAATAAACTCCAAAAAAGATTACATTTTCTGGAAGCTGATATGATAACAATTAAAAACTGAAGATTTGAGGTCTCTAGATCAAAGGATACATTTATTAGAGCACATGTTCCAAATGACCGCCGTTGCGCTGCAGACACACTTGAAGCCGACGAGCAAAGTTGTCAATCACCCTGACACCCTGCACAGAGTGCAAGGGCCTCTGAAGCACCTCGTCTGGGGCTTGTGTGCCCCAGAACACATTGTTCTTGCTATTGAAAGACCCAGATCTTGGCAACGTCTTCAGATTGACTTTTTCGGACTCCTTCCGACAGAATCTCTCACTGCATTCACAGTCAGGAGATCTTGCAGTCACCTTCCTGCCAGATCTGGGTGTTTCTGCTTTCTTGTTGAGATTGTTTACTGATCCTGTGGCTTGAAATTGTGTGCCCAACGATAAATTTGGCTTTTCTGGGGATAATTGTTGAAGTTGAACTTCCTGTGAAATTTCACTTGCACAGTTTTGAATGATTTCGTCTCCAAATAAGTAGTGACGCAAAAAATTTTTTCCTCCTTTGTCCAAGGCATTTTGATTGATAATTATTAGTTGTTATCGTCTCCTCTCTTCAAATCTGAGAAAATAGAACGAGAACATTAATATTGGCAGAATTATTAGCAGTGACATGGGTTGCATGTATATTGAGACACCCTGTATATTATATGCTAATATTGAAGCTAAATATTAAAAAAAGGCTAAAAAAACATACTTAATAATTTAACTCTAAGGAGAATTTGTTCTTAAGAAAAGTATAGCATCAATTATGTCTTCCTTCAACTTAGCCCGTAGGTGGGATTTAATTAACCGAAGAGCTGAAAATAATCTTTCAATGCTGACTTGTGTTGGTGGCAATGCAGTAACAGTTCTGGCTACATCTTGCACTAATTCAGGATACTTTGGTATGGCATTCATCACATCAAGTTTTAATGAATGATCAAATTTCTCTATTTTTATTAAAGCTGCATTAAAGTCTTCTCTGAATTTGGTCAATGGGGTTATTTTTATAGGTTTATCATCTTGACTCAAACGGCATCGCTTAACTTTTTTGATTTTTCTTCATTATCGAGATATTTTTCAAAATCCATTTCTTCTTCAGAGTTTGAGCAGGAGCTTTGCATAATGGCAGGACTAGAGCAGCTTTCAAATTCTGAATTACTTGCGGCATCTGTTTCATTTAACATTTTCATTCGCACAGCTACATCACACAGAGCTGACTTTCCTCTAGCAATCTGTTCTTCAGTTAAAAGTACCCTGTGCATAGGATCTACATAAACTGCAGCCAATAGCATGTCATTATTCAGTAAATTTTCTTCTCTACGCTGCATAGACATTGTTATACCATCTGCAACAATGCCGCCAATTTGAGATAGTTTATAATTAATATTTTTCCATTCCTTGTAAAATGTGCCAGGTGTCAATTCAGCTGCTTGAAACTTCTTTGTAACCACATATGGGTACTTAAGTAATGCCTCAAGTTGACTTGCCTGCTGCCACTGGATATGAGTCATTGTTACATCTGGGTTTGCCATATCGATAAGGTATGGCTTCAATTCAAGAAGGCGCTTAATCATTTCATAGGTACTCCCCCAACGTGTAGCTTGATCTATAACTGCACCTTTTCCGGATCGACATTTTAATATTGCATCAAGTTTAGGCGTTCTTGCAGCCACTACTATGTTGCGTAACCTACCTACTACATTAGCAGCATTCCTTTCTTTTAACCCATCACGAATTGCCAGTTGCAATGTGTGGACTGCACATCGCATATGGGGTATTTGAGAATCCAGCAAAATCATTGTCTACAGTGTCAACACTGTCAAGTTTGTCAGCAGTTTCATCCGTATCTTCTTCACTACTGTCTTCAAAAAGATCTCCTTTTACTTCACCATCATTAAGTTTCTGTACTGTACTTGTCATATTTGAAGCATTATCAGTAACAATTGATAATATTTGCTCTTTAGTGATTTCATATTCTGTCAAGATGGTTTCAATTAGCTTGGTCAGGTATTCGCTTGAATGTTGAGCTTCAGTGTCCTTCACTGCCAGAGTACCGTACGTATAACTAGTTTTCCTTCATCATCAATGAACTGAACATTTATTGCCATATAATTAATTCTTTGTCTCGTGCAGGCATCCATCTTAAGAAAGAAGAATTTTCCTTGCAGCATTGTTTTCAATAAAGTTTTCTGGCTTTCTGCTTCCTTTAAAATCATGTTTCGAATATCATGTCTCTCTAATGACACTCCTAGTTTTGCCGCCATTTCTCCATTTAATCCACGGAAAGCTGGGGAGGAAAATAATGTAAGTGCAACCCCATTCTTTACAACTAAATCTATAAGGTATTTTTTAAAATTTTTCTTTATCATTGATATTGTAATTCTCTCACTGTGGAAAAATTTTGTAACAGAGACTTGTTTGCTTTTTGAAATAGAGGTACTGGCCTGACTAGAAGTAGGTTTCTGGATTTCCTTATCATGCTGATCTACAACCTTATAAATATTGGGATGTTTGTTTCGTAGATGGCATTTCAAATTTGAGGCTCGAGTTGGAGCATTAGCATGTTTCCCAGTGTAAGCACTAATTTTTGCATTACACTCTTTACCATCCTTTTCTACTTGACAAATAAAAATACTTTCATCCTCATTTAGCTTAAAATATTGAAAGACTGCGGATTTTCTAATAGGCCCACGACTAATTACTAATAGGGGCTAATTAAATTAATAATTAATATATTGCTAATTTTTATATGGTACCTAGTATCTTGAAATAGAAAATAGAAATATGAAATTCATTTGCTAAGATTTACCATTACAATAAATCAAATGTGGAAATGTGAATCTAGAATTAGTTCAGGAAGATATTTATTTAGGGCAGAGTAGTATTCTGGTAAATTGTTGGCATATAGAAATTGAATCAAAGAGTCGGGAGTGGTCGTTTTTACCGACTCCGACTCCCGACTCCTCAAAAAAGCTCCGACTCCCGACTCCGACTCCCCATCCCTGGTTCGTACAGTCGTTTGTGTGTTTGTACCTTTGTTTGTGTGTTCATTTGTGTGTTCGTACCTTCGTTTGTGTGTTCGTTTGTGTTGCCATCACATGTCTGCCCAATCAGAGCACTCCATCCATTTCGAATTTGAATTAGTTTGCTACCGGAATGGCTTCATGTGAGACGTGCTTATTCGATTATTACCGCTGTATTGTCGTTTTCTATGAAAATTTAGAAAAAAGTGTTGAGTTTCTGCGTGCTCAGTGTTCTACCGACAGTAGTGAAGTGTCCACATTGTAAAACGGAGTGTACATATCGTCAAGACCAGAAACTGTGGCGTTGTAGATAGGTTAGGATAGGTTAGGTCAATTTTGAAGGTGAAATTTGTTTTTCCTATGGTTTTTGATATGTTTTGAACGAATCTGACCTTCAGAACCGTCGGAAATGACTCGTTTTCTGTGATTTCCCCCCCATTGCCAGCTGGGGAGGGGAGGGGGGTTATTTCAAAAACGAATCATTTCCGACGGTTTTGAAGGTCAGATTCGTTCAAAACACATCAAAAACCATAGGAAAAACATAAATTTCACATCGAAAGGGAGACGAGTGTAATACTGGACATTTACCTTATATTTTAAGAAAAGACTAGAAGGTCTTTAGGTACCATAAAAAAATCTTAAAAATAAACGTGTCATTTCAGTTTAAGAGCAGGCGAAATTTAGCGGACTACCCATGCAAGGTTGGCACATGTTATTACATTATCATTTGTATAATTTAGGTCTCGGGGGTACAGGGGCGGAGCCCCCGTAAAGATCACGCATCACAAATTGATTGGTCCTAATGTTTTGCGGACAGTTCAGTACGTGACACCGGTTAGGTCAACTGTATGCCCTTGATGATTGGTTAGGTTAAGTCATGATATTTTTGTTTAAATTCGTTAGTTTAAACAAAAATGACGAGTGCAAACTTTTCTGGTTAATTTTGAGGTGTTTTGTACGAAACTGCCATCCGTTTCCTGTGCAAATGCGTAGTTTTCAAGATGATGATATCTCGAAAACTATGCATTTGCACAGGAAATGGATGGCAGATTCGTGCAGAACACCTCAAAATTGACCAGAAAAGTTTGCTCTCATTATAAAAAGAGACTGGGTCAAAAAACGAATAATTACCAACAGGACAAATTGAATTACACAGAAGTAGCCAGAATCACCAAAAATAAGAAATATTCACCAAATAGTCAATATATATATATACTGAAAAAACACCAAAAATAGGAAATATATTTTAATAAAAAAAACATTTTATACAAATTTGCACAATATATATATTTTCTCATTCAGTTTTGATTGGTTATTCAATATATATTGCTGTTATAGCTGGGTGTGACTGGGTCAAAAAAACGAATAATAACGCGGAACTGCACCTGGATTCTGGATTCTGGATTTTTTTTATTTTTCTTTTTGTAATTTAATAAAAATAAACTCTAATCTCATCTGCCCTAAAATCTCAAGATCAATTTTCAGCCGAACTTTGCCAACAGGTAGAAACCAGGAACTGATTCAAACTGGCCTGTGACCCTTGGGTATGATAACCTGTTAGTGGATTAAACACGGAAGCCACTTTAATCTTATTCATTTATTTGGACGGTAGAAATTGTTTTCACTTCACTAAATAACCACAAAAGCCCTAGTTTTTTCTCAGTAGCAATTATATTAACTTATGTATCGGCAATTATTTGGCCGAATCCTAAAAACTCATGAACTCACTTTAAATATAAACAACAGCTGTTTTGTTTTGTTGAACAGACGTGGCTGTGTTCAGATTGTCAGAAATGTATTCGGTTGGTTAATCGTTTCATAGCCTTGAAACATAGGTAGACCTTGAGAACAAAATTTTCCAGTGTTATCAAATCCTACCTGGATCTAATCGTTCCACGTCCCGATTATAACACATAATTAATTCCATGCAAACGATTTTGGACAGAAAATCTTAAGCGTGACATCTTAACATTTATTTTAAGCTCACAAACCACTTAGATTTTAAGTGCTGCTTCATAAATTTAGTCTCGCTACCTTTGGATGTGAACATCAAAATTTTAGCGGTTGTGTTCATAGAATATATAGTGCTGTAGTGCTGTAGGCCTGTAGCTGTGGTATTTTGTAAATTTATGGTCCAACTGGCTTCTCCTCATTTCACGAAAAGAGTATGAATTTTTTTACAAGCCAAGGGCGTAGCTAGCCCTTTTTAATGCGTAAACACCGAGGTGTGAAGCACGGAGCTAGGGGAAGATGTGGAAGGGGGCTGTCTCCCCTTCCACTGCTGAAGGAGAAAATTAAATAAATATTCCCGTAAATGGTCTGTGGTGCGTTAAAAATTAGGAACTTAGGGTAGAAATTAATGGTTATTCAATCAGCTAAGATGCAAAATTCACTTTTATTCAGAGCACAGGATAGAAACACAGAGTATTGGGACAAAGTAGTGTATTTTGCAACTTGTAATAATTAATATTATCTTTTTCCATCTTATAATTATAATAGTATCCTTTCCATCCCTGTTAATTATCCCAGTCTCACCCAGTTTGCAATGTCATTTCATTGTACTATTATATACAAGATACCAATAGAATATCTCTTGACATCCTGTAGTGTTAACTTAGAGATGCAACGCCAACAAATCTGTTGGAAATAATTTTTTTTCACAATTAGACTCTATAAAAAATAATTTTTAAATGTACATTTATTTTTTTCTAAATCAGTATGTAAGCACAAACATTTTGGCTTACGCCTAGTTACGCCCCTGCAAGCGTGGCCTGACTAGACATAAATAGGTTCCAGAGTTATTAACAAAGACGTCTAATGTTTAAAATCCATTGCAATTTCGGGTGACATGCGCTGATTTTATGACAATAATAAATGCAGCCATGAATGATGAATTTAGGTCTAGTATAACCATAGTCTATTATAACTAGTCTGAAAAATGCGCCGTGTTAAAAAGCAAATCTTTTTTGTATACATAATAATAAACTTTAAAAATATTAGGACAGGAATAACACAGAAAACAATTGGCGTTAAAAATTCAAAGTTAAAAAACAAAAAATATTTAGAGTTAAAACAGAGGGCTGATGCCAGGTTCAAGTATGCATTAAGGTATATAAAAATTCATGAGGATGAGTTAAGCAGGGATGCTCTGGCTAGAAAGCTTGCCAGTAAGAATCCAAAAAACTTTTGGGACGAATTAAAAACAATGAATAATAGCGCAATGTCTCTCCCTGCTAATATTGAAAATGTAACTGGGACTGAAAATATAGTCAAATTATATAAGAAACTACACTGAGTTATTCACCTCTGTACATAAGAAGAATAATGTTAATTGTGATGCTACCTATAGTCCAGATATAAGAGTTAATGTATTTGAGACTAAACAAACCATGAAATGTTTAGATTGTAAGAAATCATGTGGTATTGATGGTATTTCTGCGGAGCATCTGAAATTTAGGAGTGACAAATTAGTGCCTCTGTTAGCTGTGTTTTATAGGTTTACTCATACATGGTGTTTTGCGGGATACAATGTTATCCGTTGTTTTGGTGCCAGTACTAAAAGATAAAAAGGGTAAATTTAACAGTAAAAATAACTATAGACCAATAGCCTTGGCCAGTATTATGTCTAAGGTGTTTGAATATATACTCATTAATAGACTTGAATGTTACCTGTATACTAGTGATAATCAATTTGGTTTAAAAAAGGAACATAGTACTGATATGTATGTGTATGCCTTGAAGGAAATGGTCTGTAAATACCAAACTCTAGATGCTAATGTATTTTTGTGTTTCCTGGATGCCTCTAAAGCATTTGATCGTTGTTAGAAAATCTAGAAGAGGAAGAGCCATTGTTGTCCCAAGGCGATATGATGACTAAGCTGATTGATGCAGCATTGCTTGTATATATTAAGTTAAGGTGTGTATATATCCATCTCATAATTGTAAGGTTAGTGAAAAATTCACTTAATTTAGAGCTAGCAGTTTTGGGCTCTTGTGGCATCATTGTTTGGGCACTCTTGTGGCATCATTTTTTGGGCACTGCGCGTCCTGCCTACTCGTTTGTTGAATGCGACACTTACAGGGCGTGGTCTTATAGAGAGCTCTCTTGCAATTCAGTTTGGTTGTTTAGATACAAGATTGTTGCATCGTGCAATGGTGCAGGTTGTGTTGTTGTTGCAAGGTTTAGAAAGAAGACCATAAATAGTGCCCCTTTTGTTTTTTATCTTAATTTTATGCAACGGAGGCCTAAAGTAGGCCCACATCGAGTCAGCAACCCTGAGGTAGGACCTCAAGTCCGTAAGTTTTTAGTCTAGCTTAACTTGGGCTGTAGGTTAAACTGGCCCTTCAGAGCTTGGTCGTTCACGGCTCAGCTGGGATTCTGAACCCAATAAAAAAAATCACAATCGTATTAATCATGACAAATTATTCCTGAAACTTGTAAATCGTAATGTACCTCGTTATTTGGTCCGTATATTAATATTCTGGTATAATCACCAGACAATGATTGTAAGATAGAGTGGGGTTAATTCAGAGCCACTCTCTGTGACCAATGATGTCAGGTAGGGAGGGATACTATCCTCCTACTTATTCAATGTTTATATGGATAATCTATCTGTTGTGCTGAACACCTGTAAAATAGGCTGTTATATTGGTACAATGATTGTTAATCATCTGATGTATGCAGATTGTCTAGTTCTTATTTCTCCATCTGTAAAAGGGCTCAGCACACTTTTGAAGGTGTGTGAAAGGTATGGGAAGGATAACGACATAAAATATAATCCTGATAAAAGTCATGTTATGATTATGAGGACCAAGGCCTACAAGTGTATAAAATTTCCTGAATTTCAATTGAATGGTATGGTGCTGTCAAAAGTAAGCCATACTAAGTATCTTGGCCACATACTAACGGATAGTCTTTCAGATGACTGTGATATTCTAAGGCAATGTAGACAATTATATGCTCAGGGAAATACTTTGGTTAGGAAATTTCATATATGTTCATTAGATGTTAAGTTGATTTTCTTCAAAACTTTTTGTACTCCATTGTATACAGCTCATTTGTGGTGGAACTACAGGATGTATAATTTGAGGAAATTATAACTGTGTAACACTGATTCTGTTTATATAGAATTTTTTATTTTTTTATATGCATTTGTGGGCGCTGAGTCTAAATCTGGTCTTGGCTTGTGTGTATCATCAATGGTTTCAGAGATAATCCATTTTTCATGTTTTACCAGTATAATGTTATTATGGGCGCAACAATATCAGAATAATCAGGAATTGTTGAGAACAATCCAGATGTTTGTTGACAGTTTGTTGCTCTAGAAATTGCCCGAAACTTCCACTGTGCTATATAAAGAAGAGCGCAGAGTCTGAGAAGTCAGTAAGTGTGAGCACACACAGAAAGCAGGTTGTTTGTCTGATGGTTACCAGCACTGAGGTACTGTGTTTCTGTGCTTCTCTGTGCTGACGATTTGAGTGTTATCGATCCTTTTTTATTGCGAACATTATTTCAGTGTTGTGAATACATCTTTTTTCTAGAATCTTTAATCTGTTGCAGATTTAATAACTCTTCTCTGCAGGTTATGATTAATGTATTACAGTTTGGTAAAGAGAATGGCAACTAGAGCTTGTAAACACTCGCCGGATATATTCTGCTACGTTTGTGGGTATTACATAGGCCCCAAGCAAGTATCGCACAAGATTGTGAAAGGCACCAAGTTCTGGATCGCGTATCGGCTCTATTTTGGTATGCCTATGGGTGACCAAGATAAGCCCTGGGCACCCCATGTGATCTGTGGAAGCTGCCGCTCCACACTTGAAGGGTGGCTGCGGGGAGTACGCAAGGCAATGCCCTTTGCTGTACCCAGAATATGGAGAGAACCAAAGAGCCATCACGACGATTGCTACTACTGCATGGTAGATGTTTCTAAGTACAGGAAAGTTAAAGGAAGGCAGACTCTTCAGTATCCAAGCATAGCGTCGTCCATAGCTCCTGTACCACATGGCGAAGGTCTTCCAATACCACGTCCACCAGAACAGGCATCTATCCATTATTTTACCTTCTGTATTTACAGACTGTGGGTCATTATGTGTCGATTTTTCTTAGTGCTGATGCTCTTCTACATATATATAGCTAACCTATATTTTGTTTCTTTGCTTTGCAGGTTGAAAATGAGGATGCAGCTATCTCATCTGAGATGTCGGCTGGTTAGGACAGTCATGACGAAGAATATACAGTACCTTTCAGTACAAACCCTCACTTTCCAAATCAGAGGGAATTGGACGGCTTAATTAGAGATTTGGGTCTGACGAAATCAGGGTCTGAGCTTCTGACCTCCAGACTCAAAGAGTGGAATTTGCTTGGAGAAGACTGCAAGAGCACTGTATACCGAAAGCGGCATGAAGAGTTTGCAAGGTTCTATGATGTCAATGGCTCTCTCTGTTATTGCAGCGAGGTTAATGGTCTATTCACAGCTATTGGGTTAACACATATACCCTCAGAGTGGCGCCTGTTTATTGACAGTTCAACTCGGAGTTTAAAAGCTGTTCTACTCCACAATAGGAACAAATATCCATCTATACCAGTTGCACATTCTATTCAAATGAAAGAGGACTATGAAAATGTCAAACGACTGCTCACTCAAATCAGGTATGAACAATATAACTGGGACGGGTGTGGTGATTTCAAAATGATTGGTTTCCTGTTAGGTTTACAAGGAGGGTTTACTAAATATTCATGTTTTCTTTGCCTGTGGGATAGCAGGGCTTCAACTGAGCACTATAAAACAGTTCAGTGTCCTCCACGTAAAGGACTGCAACCAGGAAAGTACAATGTACTCAGGGAACCTCTTGTGAAGCCTGACATAGTTCTGCTACCACCTCTCCATATTAAGTTGGGTCTAATTAAGCAGTTTGTAACTGTTAGAAAATCTAGAAGAGGAAGAACCATTGTTGTCCCAAGGCGATATGATGACTAAGCTGATTGATGCAGCATTGCTTGTATATATTAAGTTAAGGCGTATATATATCCATCTCATAATTGTAAGGTTAGTGAAAAATTCACTTAATAAGAGCTAGCATTTTTGGGCTCTTGTGGCATCAGTGTTTGGGACGCTGGTGGCATCATTTTGGGGCGCTGCGCGTCTTTTCTACTCGTTTGTGGGATGTCGTACGTACAGGGTGTAGTCTGATAGAGATTAGAGAGCTCTCTTGCAATTCAGTTTGGTTGTGTAGATACAAGATTGTTGCATCGTGCAATAGTCCAGGTTGCGTTGTTGTTGCAAGGTTGAGAAAGAAGACCATAAATAGTACCCCTTTTTGTTTACATTAAATTCATGTAACTAAGGTCTAAGGTAGGCCCGCATCGAGTCAGCAACCCTGAGGTTACCCTGAGGTAGGACCTAATAGGATCTCAAATCCGTAAGTTTTAATTTAGCTTAACTTGGGCTTCAGATAGAACTGGCCCTTTAGAATTTGGCCGTTCACGGCTCAGCTGGGATTTTGAACCCAACAAATAAATAAAATAACATGGTCCTTCGAACCGGATTCTACCCCAAGACTGAGTCAGTGACTATTTTTCGGCAAAGTTCTGATTGTGCAAATTGTAGCCCAAGTTAGGCCTAGACGGGTTGAGTATTATTGAATTAAGGTCCCAGGGTAAAAAGTTTGGTCGCCCAATTGCGAAACTTGGCCAGTCGTCTGTCGTTGTTTTGGCCTACATTTTACCGGTTTGGTTAATTTTGGGTTATTATTGAATTAAGGTCCCAGGGTAGAAAGTTTGGTTGCCCAATTGCGAAACTTGGCCAGTCGTCTGTCGTTGTTTTGGCCTACATTAGTTTGGTTGCCCAATTGCGAAATTTGGCCAGTCGTCTGTCGTTGTTTTTGACCTACATTTTACCGGTTTGATTAAATTTGGGTTATTATTGAATTAAGGTCCTGGAGTGGAAAATTTGGTATTCCATACTGGTGTTTGGTTAGTACCCCACCCAGCAATTCAGTTTATTTGAAAGTAAAATTTGCGTTTGATCAGTTTGGTTAAGTATTTCTGCCAATTCAACTCATTTGGCATTGAGCCCAATTGTTGTTTGCATTGAAGATGAGTGCATCTGAATTGAACAAATTTATAAAAAGGAGAAGCGCCTACAAAGGTATAATTACAAAGGTCATTGCCACTATAGATTCTGCCATAGAACAAGAGGATTTACGCTTAGTGACTGCGCAGCTTTCCATATTAGAAACTAAAAAGGTTGCTCTAAGTGAGGTAAATGTTAAAATTGAGGCTCTTATAGAAGAGGATGAAATAGAAAATAACATAATTTACTTTGAAGAGATTATTGATGATATAACCAACGTAGGCCTCCGAGCAAAAGAGTTTAGTAGCTCAGTACAGTTAGAGACCAGGTCTGATAATGAAACACAACACTCAACAAATGATGTTTGTGAAGTTAAGGTTAACAGATCTGTAGTTCAATTACCGAGGTTTGTACTCAAAACATTTTCTGGGAGTATTCAGGAATGGCAAGGATGGGCAGACAGTTTTCAATCAGCAGTTCATTCTAGTCAAGTGTTAAGTGCCGTGGAGAAGTTTAATTATTTGCGGTCCCTCTTTGTTAGAAAATCTAGAAGAGGAAGAACCATTGTTGTCCCAAGGCGATACGATGACTAAGCTGATTGATGCAGCATTGCTTGTATATATATTAAGTTAAGGTGTATATATATCCATCTCATAATTGTAAGGTTAGTGAAAAATTAAATTAATTTAGAACTAGCATTTTTTGAGCTCTTGTGGCATCGTTGTTTGGTCACATTGTTGGCATCATTTTGGGATGCTGCGCGTCCTTTCTACTCGTTTGTGGAAGGTCGTACGTAAAGGTGTGGTTTGATAGAGAGCTCTCTTGCAATTCAGTTTGGTTGTTTAGATACATGATTGTTGCATCGTGCAATAGTCCAGGTTGCGTTGTTGTTGCAAGGTTCATAAAGAAGACCACAAATAGTACCCTTTTGTTTACCTTTTAAGTTCATGTAATTTAAGGTCTAAGGTAGGCCCGCATCAAGTCAGCAACCCTGAGGTTACCCTGAGGTAGGACCTAATAGGATCTCAAATCCGTAAGTTTTAATTTAGCTTAACTTGGGCTTTAGGTAGAACTTGCCCTTTAGAATTTGGCCGTTCACGGCTCAGCTGGGATTTCGAACCCGACAAATAAATAAAATAACACTCTTGGAAGGGGAGGCAGCAAAGACTATAGCAGGATTAGCATTAACAGAGGCTAATTATAATGTGGCTTGGGATATATTAAAGAAACGGTTTGGTAAGCCAAAGATCTTAATTAAAAGCCACCTCCGTGCACTTTTAGCTATACCTCCTGTTAATAATCCTAATAGTGTCAAGGAGTTACGGCAGTTATATGATGAATTTGAAATTAGAACTAGGTCCCTGGACAACTTGGGTGTAGGAATGGAAAAGTATGGTATAATGTTGGTTCCTACACTGAAGTTTAAATTGCCTAGCTCAATTTTGCTTGAATTAAGTAGGGGACACTCTGCAGAACATGTGTACATCCCCCTTCAGCAGATGTTAAGTCTTTTAGGCACCGAATTAGCAAGACGAGAGGGAGTTGAGTTTGCACAGTGGGATGGTAAACAAGGGGACAAAGGCAGGCACAGCACCAAAGTTTCCACAAAAAGGAATAGCCCAGGTACAGTGTCAGCTCTACATGCCTCCTCTGAGAATAAATTAAAGGGAATCAAGGAATGCATATTTTGCGAAGGCAACCACAAGTCATATAAATGTGAGGTGGCTGAGGCCTTACCCTTTGAGGAGAGAAAGGACAGGGTAACTAAGTCCACAGCATGTTTTAAATGTTTTTTGAAAGGTCATAGAGCAAGGTTTTGTAAGTTTAAAATTTTGTGCAAAAAATGTCATGGTAGGCATCAGCCATTATTGTGTGAAAACACTCTTAGTAGGCCTACCCCAGAAGTAGAGACATCAGTGGCACATGCCACTGCTATGCAAGGGAGTAAAAGTAAAGGGGGATTATTGCAAACAACTGCAGCCTTATTAATTGGGAATGAGGGAGAAGCTACTGTAAGAGTGTTGTTTGATAGTGGTAGCCAGTGTAGTTTTATTAAGACCAGAATTTCCAGAAAATTGAAGTTTAAAGAACTTAAGAGGGAACATTTAAGAATTTCTGGGTTTGGGGGTTCCGTTCAAAACCGAACCAAATTTAAGAAGGTAGAAGTTCTGGTTAAAGGGTTGTTACCGCAAAGTCCCACTATCAAGGTCCAAGCTGTAGAGATTGAGGAACTTTGTGCTCCAGTCACTACTTGTTTAGATATGGCATGTGTCCAAGAATTGCAAGTTAAAGGAATTAATTTGGGCAATAATAAGTTTGAGGGAACAGAAGATATTAGTCTTTTGATTGGAGCTGACTATTATTGGGACTTCATCACTGGTAATATTGTCCGTACATCTCAAGGCCCGGTAGCTATTGAAAGTAATCTAGGCTGGATGCTACATGGTAGTTATTGCAATGAAATGGAAGTTAAGGCTCTTTTTGTTAAGATTGAGGAGAACAGCCATGGTCTAGAAAGGCATTTGAAAGCGTTTTGGGAACTTGAATCTATTGGCATAAAGGACAACCAGGCAAGTACAGTGAACAATGATGTTTTAGAGCAATTTGAAAAAGGGATTGGGTTTAGAGATGGTTGCTATGAAGTTGGCCTACCATGGAAGGATTCTTGCAAACCCGGTTCAAACCTTCAGCTAGCTAATCGGAGGTTGGAGACTTCATTGTACAGGCTAAGAAAAAATGAGGAGTTGTTAATTGAATACAATGAGGCCATCCTAAGTTATGTAAGGGAGGGCTATGCTGAAAGGGTGCAAGGTGAGCTGGTGAGCCAGGAGGCACATTATCTGCCACACCATGCAGTGGTACGGCGAGACAAAACTACCACCAAACTGAGGGTAGTTTTTGATGGCTCAGCCAAGGACAAAGGTGGTGTGTCCTTGAATGACTGTTTGGATGCTGGGCCAAATTTAAATGCAGATTTATTTTCCTTGTTACTGAGATTCAGGTTTGGTAGAGTAGCATTGACTGCAGATGTGAAGCAAGCCTTTTTGCGGATAAAGTTAAAACCAGAGGACAGAGATGCAGTAAGGTATCTGTGGGTGGATACGAAAGACTTGTTGGAAAATGAACCTACGGTTCAAGCATATAGAATGAAGTCAGTGTTGTTCGGCCTCAGCTCTAGTCCATTTCTGTTGGCAGCTACTATGCAGTACCATTTTAAGAAATATTCTGAAGTCTATCCTAACACTATTGAACACATAAGGAAAAATTTTTATGTTGATGATTTGCTATGTTCCGTGGATAATACAGAAATGGCTAAACAGATATTCATGGAGGCTAGAGCTATAATGAGGGAGGCTGGCATGGAGCTCAGAAAATGGCAGACCAATCATTCGCAATTACAAGAGTTTATGAGTCATTCCTCTGTAGTACCTGATGCAGCCGGAAGTATTGAGGATTCTGGTATTAAGGAGTTGTGGGCAATAGACGCAAAGGTGCTAGGCATTGTTTGGCAGCAAGATGATGATTTGTTTACCTTCAATGGGAAATCTTTAGTAGAGCTGGCTGAGAATGAGACAAGGTGGACAAAACGTACAGCTCTTAGTTTGGCTTCAAAGGTCTTTGATCCTCTTGGATTCCTGGCTCCATTTGTGATAAAGTAAAAAATTTGGTTTCAGAGCCTCTGGGAAATTGGACTTGGTTGGGATCAAGAGTTACCTGATCATATGGTGGTAAAGTGGAAATATTGGTTCAAAGAATTGGCACATCTTGGAGACATTGAAATCCCAAGATGGTACTTTGGAGAGTTGAACAATAGTCCAGACAATTTGGAGCTGCACATCTTTTGTGATGCAAGTGAGGAAGCCTATGCAACTTGTATTTATATAAGAGGCGCATTGCAAGAGGAAGTAAGTTGCAGGTTGGTTGCTGCAAAGAGTAGAGTAGCACCTTTGAAAAGGCTTTCTGTTCCAAGGTTGGAATTGATGGGTGCCGTTATTGCTAGTCGGCTTGCAATTACAGTGCGAAAGTCTTTGGCCCTCTATGAAATTCCAAGCTATTATTGGACAGACTCCACTATAGTTTGGCACTGGTTAAGAAGTCAGGCAAGGAAATGGAAACCATTTTTTGCCAATAGGGTGGAGGAAATTCAAGCGCACACAGATCCCAAGCAATGGAAGCATTGTCCAGGCATCCAAAACCCCGCTGATTTACCAACACGAGGAATTTCAGTGAAAGATCTTTCACAGTCAAGTTTGTGGTGGAATGGGCCAGAGTGGCTAAAACTTGGAAGTGAAAACTGGCCTTCTAATCAGCCTATTGTAGGAGAATGCCAAGCTGAAGAAGCATGGGTGAGTGAGGTGAGAAAATGCGCTGTGAACAGTTGTCAAGTTATGCAGCAGGACCCCATATTGAGGCTTGAGGACATTAGCAGTCTGAAAAGATTGTTAAGAGTGACAGCATGGGTATATAGATTTACCAACAACATTAAGGGAGAAACAAGAAGGGAAGGAATTCTGAACAGTAATGAGATTCAGCAAGCCAGGAAATACTGGGTGGTATATATGCAGAAGGAAAAATTTGGTGAAGAGAGAGAATTGCTCACCAGCCATCCATTACAGGTTCTACCAACACATTCTGCGCTCAAGGGTTTGGATGTGTTTTTGGATCAGGATTTATTGAGAGTAGGAGGTAGACTACAGTTTTCTGGGCTTCCAGAGGAGAAAAGACATCCAATTTTGCTACCTTCTGGGGGGCACTTTGTGGACCTTTTGATCCTGGATACTCATCATAAGCTGTTACATGCTGGAGTTAGAGAAGTGATAATAGAGATTAGACAACAATTTTGGATTCCCAAAATTAGACAAGTAGTAAAAAAGGTCTTGCATAAATGTGTGGTTTGCAAGCGTTGGAGTGCAAAGCCTTATTATGAAAAGGTGGCTCCACTTCCAAGAGAACGGTGTGTCTATACTGCCCCATTTGATGTAGTGGGAGTAGACTTTGCAGGGCCAGTCTATGTGTATGAGCGAGGGGAGTCTAACAAAGGTTATATATGTCTTTTCACCTGTGCTACCACCAGAGCAATCCATTTGGAGTTGGTAAGCAACTTAAGTAGTGATGTATTTCTTTTGGCCTTTAAAAGGTTTGTGAACAGAAGGGGTTTCCCAAAAAAATCATATCGGATATGCAAAAACCTTCAAAAAGGCTGCAAAGGAACTCCAAGAAATTTGGTCCTTGCTAAAAGAGGAAGGATTCCAATCCTACTTTTCACACCAAGGGGTACAGTGGGAGTTTATTGTTGAGAGAGCACCATGGTGGGGAGGATTTTGGGAAAGGCTAGTGAGAAGTGTAAAGTGTCCATTAAAGAAACTTTTAGCTAATGCTCATTTGAGCAAAGAAGAATTCTGCACTGTTTTATGTGAAGTAGAAGCAATGGTGAACAGTAGGCCTATCACTTTTGTTTACAACAGTATGCAGGATGCAGAGCCATTGACACCAAATCATTTTCTTTGTGGTAAACGATTAACATCAAGCCCCAGTGTGCCAGAAGACTTGCAGCCTATCCAGAGCACTCAAGGAGAGTTAACCAGACGGTTCAGGTACCTTGAAGAGCTACAAGATCAGTTATGGAAGAGGTGGCAGATGGAATACTTGCCAGAACTCAATTATTACCCATCAGGCAAGGTAAAGGGCTCCAATGCAAATTGTATCAAGGTGGGAGACGTGGTAATGATTGGGGATGAAAGACCAAGGCAATGCTGGAAGCTTGGCATAATTGAAGAGTTGTTTGTTGGCAAAGACAATTTAGTTAGGTCTGCACTGGTAAAGACTTCAGGAGGAAAGTTAAAGAGACCTATACAAAAACTCTATGCTTTAGAAATCAGCAAAAACACAGATAGTCAAGATGAAACATTTGAGTTACAGCCTCATGGAGAAGGCTTGGCTAACCTTGCGGAAGGTAACGACAACAATGCCTCTTCGGTGGGGAGTGTTAGAAAATCTAGAAGAGGAAGAACCATTGTTGTCCCAAGGCGATATGATGACTAAGCTGATTGATGCAGCATTGCTTGTATATATTAAGTTAAGGTGTATATATATCCATCTCATAATTGTAAGGTTAGTGAAAAATTCACTTAATAAGAGCTAACATTTTTGGGCTCTTGTGGCATCAGTGTTTGGGACGCTGGTGGCATCATTTTGGGGCGCTGCGCGTCTTTTCTACTCGTTTGTGGGATGTCGTACGTACAGGGTGTGGTCTGATAGAGATTAGAGAGCTCTCTTGCAATTCAGTTTGGTTGTGTAGATACAAGATTGTTGCATCGTGCAATAGTCCAGGTTGCGTTGTTTCAAGGTTGAGAAAGAAGACCATAAATAGTACCCCTTTTTGTTTACATTAAATTCATGTAACTAAGGTCTAAGGTAGGCCCGCATCGAGTCAGCAACCCTGAGGTTACCCTGAGGTAGGACCTAATAGGATCTCAAATCCGTAAGTTTTAATTTAGCTTAACTTGGGCTTCAGATAGAACTGGCCCTTTAGAATTTGCCGTTCACGGCTCAGCTGGAATTTTGAACCCAACAAATAAATAAAATAACAGTAACTGCGTTAGATTTTGGAGGGGAAGTTTTCCAACAGATTCGGGTCATGTTCCTAAACTCTCTGAGGCCAAAGTCAAGGCTGGCATCTTTGTAGGACCACAAGTCAAGGCGCTGTTGAATTCAAAGAACCTTGAAGCCAAGATGACTCCGATCGAAAAAGAGGCTTGGTGTGCTTTCCGTGATGTGGTTCGTAGGTTTTTAGGCAACCATAAAGCACCAAACTATAAGGAGTTAGTGTCAAACTTGATTAACTGCTATGGCAAAATGGGGTGCCGTATGTTTTTAAAATTACACTATCTGCATTCACATCTAGACTTTTTTCGTGATAACCTGGGTGATGTGAGTGAAGAACATGGCGAAAGATTCCATGAAGATATTCAAACGATAGAGAAAAGGTACCAGGGTCATTGGGATGATTCCATGATGGGAGACTACGTATGGTCGCTGATCAGAAAGGATAGGAATGTTCATACGCGGAAGTCGCGTTCTTCAGTCCATTTTTAAGGAACGCACACTGCATAACGAGGCTTGTTATTCTCTTATCGGTTCTCCTCATGATATAGGCCTATATTATATCCTTTGCACCATTTTGGGTTTGTCAAACAATTTTGGCTCAATGAACATTAATTTCCAATAGTGTTTTTATTTTCAGAAAATATTTATGTTAGCCTTCTTTATATACTTTGCCATATGAAAAGTGTGATAACCTATATTTTTTAAACGGTTGATGATAGAGCAAAACCAATATCATTTTTGGAATCCGCGCCCCGAAATCATTAAGAAACGACAGAAAAATCACAATAAACAGAAAATTTTTCAAATTTTGTTACCCAGTGTTATATGTTGCATATAATAATATTTTTAGGAGTTTATTAAGGACTCCAAGATTTGTAAATGGTGCTACTTCTAGTGTTAGTATGCTGTTTGTAGTCAATAAGGTACCTAACTGTGCCATTGTCATTCGCAATTTTATATTTAGATTTATCACTAGGCTTGGTGAGTCAGTCAATAAGATAATAGAAGCCATGGTTATTGGTTAGTGAACTGGTCTCCGATATATTTTATAAATCTCAAATCTGTAAGCAGTGGCGTAGGCAATTGTATGTATAATGTATAATGTTTGTACCTGTTCAGTCTGAAATAAAGTGTTTGTTTGTTTTTAGAGGCAACTTCTAACATGTATTAGAGTGACATGTGGTAACCGAATCTGCAAAGCAACATTAAAGTGCACAACGAGTTTTCTTTCTAAAACCTGCCGCGAAATATTTTGTTTTTTAATTTTGAAATTTTAACGACATTTTTTTTTAAGGTTTATTAATTATTACACACATAAAAATATCTGTATTTTTGCAGGACGCATTTTTCAGACTAGTCCATGATTTTGTAGGCAAGGCCTTTTTGTTTTAAACACAAATTTTGCACAAAATTAGTGTTCATCCTACTTAAGAGGCATTTTTGCCGTTTTTAAGCCAATTAGAACTTAACATTTACTTGTAGCTTCACAAATTTGACTTCACTGGATTTGGATGTGAAGCTGAAAATTTTTATGGCTGTGGTATTTTTGTAAATTTACGGACTAACTAGCTTTTCCTCGATTTCACAAAAGAGTTATATAAAAATTCTGTACAAGCGTGGTCTGACCTACATGCACAAAATTATTTACCACAAATCAGGGGCGTAGCTAGGCGTAAGCAAAAAAGCTTGTGCTTACGCAATGATTTCGAAAAAAGTAAATTTACATTTAAAAATGAATTTTTATAAGATACGATATTCGATACTTAAACAAAAATGTATCTCGATACTGATGCAAGATACAAAAAAAAATGTGTCTATGATACGATACGATAATTTGCTGTTATAAATAAATAAATACGTACAGTTTTCAGTAACATATAAGTTGAAATGAAAATAAATTCACTAATTTCTATTTTTGTTGAATTTTATGAAGACACGCTTTTCTGTTTCTATTTAGTGCACAGAGATGTCCAACTATGTTGAAAAGTCTCTCAACCGGAGCGCTTGATGGTCCTCCCGTGTTATATAATTCATAAAATTTTTTTATTGATGGGTCATTTCTAACTGATGGAGGTCTGTTACTTCATTATATTTAAATAATTTTGGACTTCTTGGTTACTCCCACTGATTTTCATTAAAAAAAAAATATATATATATATATAATGATTGGAGTTGTTTAACCTCCTTCGCAATATCTAAGGTCATATGACATAATGACGGAGGGGACCTACAGCTTTACGTGGGATCCGAACTACGGATCGCTACATAATCTGGACGTGGAGGACGGTCTCCCATCCAACTACTACCCAAACCCAAACTTCGCTGATCAACGGGAAGCGGTGTTACGATATATATATATATATATATATATATATATATATACCTTTCAACCTTTCAAATGTTCCGTGCGATGATTCCTCATTTCACGAAGGTCAAACTTATTGCCCCTCCTCTCGAGTTGGCCCGGTGAAGTAGAGAGTTGGTTTCTTGTACCCTCCACCTCACATAGCCAGGTACGCCCGGCTCATCGGGGATTGTTCTGAGCCAGGCGTCTAATCTTCTTTTGAAGATGCCCACCGCAACACCACTCGTGTTCCTTAGTTCTTTGGGCAGCTGATTAAACAGTCTTGGCCCTCTCATAACAAAACTATTTTCTTTCATGGTTAAGGATGTTCCCTGTCTAACCTTGTCTTCCTTTTTTACTTTCCACTGTTGTTTGGTGGGTTATAGGGTTCAGAGTAAGATTAGGGGCTAGTTTCTCCATTATTTTCCAAGTGTAAATAATGGTGTGTATCTCTCTTCTTCTTTCCAGTGAATATAGATTTAATTCGCGTAACCTTTCCCAGTAATTTAGTTCTTTGCACCCATTGATCTTGGCTGTGAAGCTTCTCTGAATCCCTTCTAGCTGTCTGATGTCTTGTTTTTCATATGGGGATGTTAGGACCGAGCAGTATTCCAACTTGGGTATGATCAGTGTTTTCAATAGAGGAATCATTATATTCCTATCCCTTCGTTTAAAGGTTCTCAGTATCTGTCCAGTTATTCTCTTTGCTCTGTTTACTGCTATCTTGTTTTGTGTTTCAAATTTCACATCATCAGTCATTACAACTCCTGAATCTTTTGCTTTAGAATTTCTCTGAATTTCCTGTCCATTTGGGGTATAGTATTCCATGGATTTTAGGTCCTCCCTTTTTTCGTACTGTAACAGTTGAAATTTCTCAGTGTTAAACTTCATATTGTTGTCTTTCGTCCACTTGTAGATTCTATTCATGTCTGTTTGTAGAGATCCTATATCCTCTGGGTTTCTTATTTTTCTACTGATCTTTGTGTCATCGGCAAAGGATATTACTGTGCTGTCTCTGGTAACGTTCTCATCTATGTCAGTTAGCATGATTATGAAGAGTAGTGGAGCTAATACTGTTCCTTGTGGTACTGAGCTCTAGCCCTCTGATTCTGATGATGATATTCCTTGAACTGTAAAGACTTGCCGCCGCTCACTAAGGAAATTATATATCCATTTCCTTACTTTTCCTGTTGTTCCCATATATTTCAGTTTATGTATTATGATTCCATGGTCACACTTGTCGAACGCTTTGGCGTAGTGTTCCATTAGTTGTGATAGGTATGATCTGCCTGACCGAAACCCATGTTGGTCATCATTTAATTTTTTCTGAGTTTCCAAAAAGTCAAAGATTTTCTGTCTAACTATTCTTTCAAATATTTTAGTGAGATGAGATGTAAGCAACACTGGCCTATATTTTTTGGCCTCGGATCGATCTCCTTTATATATTGGGACTATGCTCGCGTTCTTCAGGATGCCCGGTATTTCTCCGGTGTCTCGTGATCGTCTCCATATCCAATATAGGGGCTCAGCGATTGCATTATTGCAGTTTTTGATCAATGTGACATTCCATTTGTCCGGTCCTGCCGCTGAGTTTGCTTTTAGTTTCCCTATAGATTGTGTAATATCATCTGTCGTAAAGTCGAGGTCCGTTATACTTTCCCCTTGTAGTTCTTCTTCAAAGAACGCGTTTCTGTCGCATATCAGTTTGTCAGTTTTTGGATAATGAAAGATGATTCGTACTGAGCTCTTAATATTTCAAATACTTCTGTTAGATCATCAGATAAAACACTGTCTTCATTTTTCAATGGTCCGATAGTTGTGTGATTTTTCGACTTCCTTTTTGCAAAATTATAGAAGCACTTTAAGTTACCTTTTATCACTTCTAGAGCGTCGTCTTCTTTTTCTGTATGCTTCTCAATTAGTTCCTGTATGACGCAATTTATACTCTGCAGTTTATCATTTAATATATTTATGATGTTGTTGTCTTTGCATTTACTTAATTTTGCAGTCACTTTTTTTCTCTTTCCGAACAATTACCTCTTTTGTCTCTCGAGCCTGCTTCTCTTCCCTCTTTGTTGTATTTTTGTACAAAAGGTACCTACCAACATTAACTTACATTTTCTCCGAAACGAATGAATAGAATTCGATGAAAATTTGCTGACACACTATACTACTCACGCCATTTGTTTAACAGCATTTTGGAGAGAATGTCATTGGTTTGGACTATCAGAAGTACTATGGAAGCGGCATTGAGTGGCCTGCCTATTCGCCTGATCTCAATCCGTGTGACTTCTTTTTGTGGGGATACCTCAAAGATAGAGTTTACCAGAGCAACCCAAAGACTTTGGAGGAGCTGAAATCATCGATTGAACGTCAAATCGTCGACATTCCGACAGAGGTTCTCCACAGCGTGGTATCGAATTTTGGGATGAGGTTGCGAAAAATCGTCGAAGTGGAGGGACAGCACATCGAACACATTGTCATATAAATGGCTTGAGATGCTGATTTGAATGGCGTTTGAAGTATCTTTGTACTCAATAGTTTTGGTGAAATAAAGGCTTGAACTTGGAAGGTACCTTTTGGCCCACCCTATATATATATATATATATATATATATATATATATATATATATATATATATATATATATATATATATATATATACACAGTATCTATTCCTCCTCTTCACTGCTCGTTTCAGTGATAGTTGCTGGAGACATCTTCAAATTCAGTTTCCAAACAACCCTCATCCTCAGACTCCCGTTGTCCCGCTAACCACCTGTATAGAATACAGTGCTAAGTGTTCTAAAAATTATTGTTACACTTGACTTGCGTAAAGAGAACTAAAGTTCATACTCAACCATAAAATTACACTTATTGTGAATTTCGTGCATTAGAGTAGTTTGAACTTGGAGTGAGCAAGAGCTGCGAGTGTACTACTCTGACGTTGTCGTTCAAAGATAAAGCGTTTTTCTAATCCACGTAATATCACCAACTTGTATTTCGTGGTATCGATTGCTGGAGGCGAGTATGCAATATATTATTGTTTTCGCTCTGTATGGTATAAAGTTTTGAATTTCAGAAATGTTTGTCATGTAACTATTATTATCAATACTTTCAGCATTAGTAGTAGTAGTAGCAGTTGATCAGTTAAAGTTTGTATAGGACACAAACATTACATTATGTACCATACTTATTTATTTAAAATTTTTTTTAATAGTATGATGTAATGTATCTCAACCGACTTTTGTATTGTATGTTTCTATACGATACAAGATGCTGAAAATGTTATCTCGATACTATACCGCTCTGTGTATATATATATATATATATATATATATATATATATATATATGTGTGTGTGTGTGTGGTAACATGTGTTCAACTTGAGTTATTGTTTACAGTTCTTATGTAGTATGTTTACGTAACGTAACACAATTATATTTGAAAAGTATTAAATACATTGTTGTATTTGTTGATGTACGAGTGTATATATATATATATATATATAAATTATATATATATATATATTATATATATATATTATATATATATATATATATATATATATATATATGTGTGTGTGTGTGTGTGTGTGTGTAGGTAACGTATGTGTTCAACTTGAGTTATTGTTTACAGTTCTTATGTAGTATGTTTATGATACAAAATAAGTTACTTTATAAAAAGCTTTTCTTAATTTTCCCTTATAATGACTTATATTTATAAGTTGAACTTCCTTATTTGGATCACCTGAAGGTCAGTGCCCCCAGCCTTCTTTACTTAGCCTTATAAGGCTAACTAACGAAAATATCACGACCTAACCTAACCAATCGTTAGGTCAACTGTACGACCTTGATGATTGGTTAGGTTAGGTCGTGATATTTTTGTTAGTTAGCCTTATAAAGCTAACTAAAGAAGGCTGGAGGCCATGATCTTCAGGTGATCCCCTTATTTTTCTGAGTACACGATTAAAACTTAAAAATTAAGCATGGATCTTGAAAGTAATTAAAATTGTTTATAAGAAACAAAATTTGAAGGGGAAATTAAGAAAAGCTTTTGGAAAAATCTTGATGTCATACGGAATTTCAGTTATTTCATGGTTACCAGGACATGTTAACTCAAAACTCAAAAGCAATTTTGGCTGGCATAGGAACGTTTATATATGTCTTTATACGTACGATTAATTTGTGCAAATTTAATTCTTTGCCCATAAATTGGAAATAAAATACAACTGAAGCCTTCCAAGATGCAATTCACTTTGATTCCAAATCACTCATCATCAATTTTGGGCTAACACCCACACACCCACCCCCGTTTTAAGAGATGCTGTGTACGCCCCTACCTTCGAGTTAACTTTAGTATGAAGTTTTATGAATGGAAACTGCTTATGAGTAGAAAATAAACATTTATTTAAAATGAAAATAGGTAGAACGTAAAACAAGATTAGAAGTGTCCATTGAGGCATAAAAAAGAAAATAAAGTTGCAGTATTAAAAAGGATTAAAAATACACGTAGATTACTGAACTCAAGAAGAAAAAAAAGAGAAATTAGAAAAAGTAATATTATTGTAATATACCACTCTATACGGCTTACAAATTGTCGTGTGTATATATATATATATATATATATATATATATATATATACACGGTGAACCAAAAGTAGGTGGACAGTAGGTTGAATACGGTTTGTGTTATATTATATTATAACTATGGTGTTCATTATAACTATGGTGTTTGTGTTATATTATATTAAATATTATAACTAAATTTATTTAAATTTTATTTTGTATTATAGTATACAAAAAAATTAAATATGTATTCTCAAAATAAACGTTATCATTTACTGTCCACCTACATTTGGTTCACATATATATATAGATACTGTACATGCTTTAAAACCAATGTTTAAACAATTTTCTTTATACAATGAAGCAACACGCTTATTAAAAGAAGTTAAATAATTTGGCATATCAAGTCATTCAAACAAGTAATTGCATTCTCCTTTAGTGAGGGAAGTGCTGATCAGAGCCGGATTTAGACGTGTGGAGGCCCTGGGCAGCTTCCATGTGGAGGCCCCCCTACCTTAGGGGAAGACATAATTGAAGTCATCCATAAGATTCATAATATAATTAACATACATACACTTTCAAAACATCGTGCACTCTTGTGTCTGTCCATTCCACTCATTTCTGCAAAAAATGAAAGCCTCGGGTTACTCGGGTATTCCATTATAGTGAGAGTAGGCCTAAAAGAGTAATAAAAACAAAATAATCAGTACACAACAAATAGTAATTGGTAAAAGTTTATGTACTACAGTGGTATTGGATGCGCGTGTGTTTTTGTTGATCATCTATCGGTTTTTTTTAGTTTCGGGATTTTTCTATTTTGATAATGGCTTGTCAATATGTGGAGGCCCATGGGCAGCTGCCCACTTTGCCCACTCCTAAATCCGGCCCTGGTGCTGATAGCCACTTTTTGGCTCGATGGGCTCCAAACGTCAGACTAGAAAAAATATAAAATTCTTGAAATAAAAAAAAATCACCATAGCTGCTCTACAGGGTGTTCGAAAAGTCCCGTCACCCCCTACAAAATGTACATATTGTAATACCAATTTCATTTTTGTGTGATTAATTGAATTTATATGTGATTCAGTGACATTTTTTTCCTTTCCAGGTATTAGAGTTGTGTGAACAATGGCAGACCAGTCCACTTACACTCTGGAGGAAAGGCTAGTGATGAGCACATGGGCTCATGAAAGGTCACATACTGGCAAAACGATGCATGATATCGAGAATGATTTCAACACAAGGCTGCACCACCATACAAGACGGTATTACGCTGGGAGAAAAGCTGTTTGAAACTGTCTCCATCAAGGACAAACCACGGTCGGGAAGACCAACAATGCGAGCAGAACAATGTGAAGGTGATTGCATCGGTGGCTCATTCACCGAAAAAAATCACTTCGGAAACGATCACAAGAACTTGCAGTCCCCATGTCCACAATGAGAGATCACATGACAAAAGATCTCGGCATGAAACCATACCGCCCATCATTTCTTAATGAATTAAGCTATACAGACATTAGTAATTAGTAACTGTGTTTACTGTAATTAAAGTAATTGTTGCTAGTGACTTGTTTCTTAAATTACACCTACCACATACAGGCCCGGATCCAGACCCATAATCTGACTAGTGCCATTTCATTAAATGCATACCAAAATGTAAAAGAAGACATGATTCGTTATTTACTTCAAAATATTTATTTTACAAAATAAATCCTTTCTAATATTTGCCACTGATAATATCAACAAGCTCCATCCTTCTTGGGTGGAGCCGTGCAAACTTCTCAACCAAAACATCCACATCGAGCTTCCGCCCATAGTGGACATGCATCAGAGCTAAACCATTCATCCTATCATTTCTCATGGTGCTCCTCAGATACGTTTTCAGTCGACGCATGGCTGAAACTGAACATTCACACTCACAGGTGGTGACTGGAATGACTGCCAATACCTTGAGTGCAGCACAGATGTTTGGGAATAAGACCTTGTCCATGGAGTGTAAAGTTGACTGCACAGAGTCTGGTATGTCGCAGTTGGCCTAATGGCGCCGCTCCCAGTGGTATTGCCACACATCCAGTTCTGCAGACAAAGTATTGGGACTGGGAAGGTCATCTTGGTAGGTCTGACAGAACTGCTGGAACTCTGGATTCCATGTGTCTGGCTGTTCTATCATCTTTGCAGGAACACCTAAAATGAATAAACCAGTTGTCAATTTCGTGTAACAGTAAGAGAGCGTACATATCAGTCCATCAATTTAATTACCATTCTCAAATTATCCCTATAGCTAAATAATTCCATCACAAACCTGAAAATCCCAGAATGGTTTTCTGTTGGCCATCTTTGAATCTTGATCCAATATCTACCAGGAGATGATCCAAGAATGGCACAGTCACACTGCGATGGAAATAATCCTCCGTAGTTTCTGCAGGGACATTGTTTCTGTATTTTTGCTGGCTGACTGTCCTGGGCTTTGTCACTGCTATGTCGAGGTCTTCAGCTATTTCCTTTGCAGCCTTGAACCACTCAGAATGTTTTGAGTCAACACTGTCTCTGACTGTTTGAAGAAACCCAAGGACCTTACCAACACTGTCATATGCCTTCTTTGTGTCGAGATTCCTCACCTGCAACTTGACTGTGATACCACGGGTGTATGATAAAACTTTCTTTGTCACAACAAAAGTGAAGATAAACTGGAATGTTCCAATTTGGTGGAGCATACCACTGGCCTTTGTTGATGACTCACTGTCCCAGTTATGAGTGACGTTATCCTCGATGCACGTCAAGGTTGAAACCACGGCGGGCAGTAGCTCTTCGAATACATCGAGGGCATCCAAACGCTGGACCCATCTAGTTCGACAAATATTGGTCAGCTTATGATGACTAGAGGCTGGACACTCCTCCTGAGTGACAAAAACAGAAAGCAATAATTTTCAGATTAGATGTATGAAAAAATAAAATAATTTAAAATAAATTTCACAGCATTAAATTCACTATTACAATACACAGCCATTACAATAGAAAATGTACTGACTATACCAAGAAAAAAACACACCTTGATCTGTTCTTCAAGCAGCAGCTGTCTTTTCGGTGAGAACTTGAAGAAACACTCCACTTCCTCCAACGTGCCCATCATGTTGCGTACTTCTTGTAAAGCACAGGCTTTTACAATACACAGGTTCAATCTGTGAGACTGGCAGTGGACATAAGGTGCCTTTGGATACTGCTGTGCTATCAAAGCTGCTGCACCTTTGGCTTGTCCAGCCATATTGCCTGCTCCATCATAGCACTGGCCTCTGCATTTCTTCATATCTAAGCCGAGATCACTAACCACTTGCAACAGCAAGTCAGCAATGGCTTTGCCAGTGACACCATTCACACATTCAAAGAAACCAACAAACTCTTCACGAATAGAATCTGTGTTGTCAACAAAACGCAACACAAGTGGAAGTTGTTTCTTGTTGCTGACATTTACCTTCAATTTACCTTAAATTTACCTTAAAGCGCTTCTGCCTCAAGGGTGCGCTGCTCCCACGAAGTCCGCTCAGCGCCTCCTGAGGCGGGGCCACGACGGGGTCGCCACCCTTCTTTTCCCTTGCTCCTGCCATACGATTTGGTCCCCTATTGAATTTGTGGGGGCTGGTCTGGCAGAGGAATACCCTGGCACCGTGGGTTGGTCGGGTATGTTGGCTAAAAACATGTCCAAGTGTTTTTTAAAAGTATCTACTGGGACTGCACTTATATCTCTAAGGTACTGAGGCAAGGAGTTAAACAGGCGAGAACCCTGCCTAGAGATACTATTATATTGAAGGGTTTGAATCCTTTTCAGACTGTTTGATGGGAGGTGATATTTTTTACACATTCTGCCAGTTCTTGTTAAGGTGGGCACAATTGGTTCAGTATTAGGGGCAACTAAAAGCCCTTCTAGAATTTTCCAGGTGTAGATTAGGATGTATCTCTCAAACCTTCTCTCTATGGAATAAAGGTTGAGGCCTCTGAGCCTATCCCAGTAGTTTAATTTGTTTTTACTCACCTGTTGCCCATCAGGTTGTTTAATATACGAGGTAAAGGTTCTTTGTAGGCCCTCAATTTTTTGCAATTCATTCTATTTGTGGGGAAACCATAATTGAGAGCAATAGTCAATGCGTGGAAGGACAAGTGATTTCCACAGGGTAAGCATGGTCATACTGTCCCTAGTTCTGAATGTCCTCAGTATGACATCAGTAGCTTCATCTGCAAGAATGGAGTTCTGAATGTCCTCAGTATGACATCAGTAGCTTCATCTGCAAGAATGGAGAACAGAGGACTTGTGTTAATCTCCTTCATAATTTCGTCTTGAATGTGGGCAGCAATGACGGAGATCAGTTCATTCTGTATTGTCTTTGATGTATATCTTGCATTCTTGGGAGCTGATTTCAAGTGTTCTTCGAGGACCACATCACCAGCATCCACGCGAAACTGCAACAGTGCCAAGAAGTTGCCTCTGTTCTTCGAGTCGTCTTCAGCATCTTCATGGTCCCCTCGAAGAGCGAAGTTCTGCCTACCACACAAGATCACAGTCTTCATCATTGATGCTACTTTTTGTTTGTTTGCTGCGACACGTTTGCTGATTGCTGATGAAATAAGTCGATTCACTGGTTGTGACTTGTTGGACATGATTCTGCGAAAATTATCAGCCAAAAGTGTTGCGTGTTTGTGGAAATCTGACTTGCTATTATGTTCGGCCAATTTATTTGTAACTGTTACCCAGTTGGTCAAAGGTGACTTGTACAGCTTGTCCAACTTGCTGCTGTTGTGGCCACTTGCTATACCAAACAGCACACAGGTTAAACAAAATGCGCCACATTCTGATGGTGAATACACCAGCCAGGGATACATCTTTAGCCATTCTCCATTGAAGAATCGCTTCCTGCCATAATTGTTGGTACCTGGAAACTTGTATCTTGCAGGAAGTTGCCAGTGGGAAGTCAAAAGCTCATACTTCTTGTCATCATTCAAATCGCTCACACACTCTTAATACAGACCGATGTCATTCCTGAGCAGTGGTGGGCACCGTTAACCAAAAAGTTAACTTCGATAACGATAATCCGTTAACCCCAATTTTTAACTCCGATAACGATAATCCGATAATTTTACTACAAAGTTAACGGAAGTTAACGATAATCCGTTAACGATAACTATTTCTTTACTAACATTTAAAAAAATCAAGGAAAAAAAGCTTTAAAACCCATAGAAAATGTTTATTTATGCAAAATCCAACAATAAATAGGTATTTAACTATTTTTATCAAGTTTTGCAACTTTTTTGCTTAACTTTTTTTTTTATTTTTAATAAAAAATGTACTGATTACATGTTTTGAAACCCTTGTAACCACTAACCATTAACTAAATTTTAATTTACCAGAGAATTATTATGGCGGGAACTGAAAGGTAAAATTAAATTTTAGGCACATTTATTAAAGACTATGACACAATGTGCTGGTTGCCCTTCAGAAAGACCAACTTCTCAAAGTTAGACCCAACTGCCAGTCTTGACCTCTTGGGCCTCAGGATGTCCTTGCCGAGAGAGAAGAGCCGTTCCACTGCGGCAGAGGACGGAATTGGCAGACTGAAGTTATGGCGGTTTGAATTCATTCGCGGAGCGGTGATCTTCCGTGAATGACTCCTCGCAGTTAACGTGTTAACGGACTTTAACAGACTAAATATCGAGTTATCGGAAGTTAACTGGTCCGATAACGATAAATGGAAATTAACTTCCGTTAATAGTCCGTTAAAAAAAGTTAACTTCGTTAATTAACTGTTATCGGATTAACGCTTTACGTAGTGCCCAACACTGTTCCTGAGGTTTGATGATATTATGTCCTCACCTAAAATTCAAAACAATATTCTTTTTAATTCCAATCATAAAACCATCAATTTATGATTAGTTTCAGTATAAATTGTAGAGAACATCTTGTTCAAACTTGTTTTGTACTGCATTCATGACAATAAATGAATGGGATATTTTTTTAGTTAACGGCAACAATATAAGAAATCAATTCTTACCACATGTCGTGTCTGTGTTCTGTATTTTGCATACTGGATCATCTGCGTCATATCTGATTTCATCAAACTTCCTTTTCTGCGATGGTCAGTCACCCAAATCATCTAAGATGTCAGTTGAGCAAGAAGGTACTGGTGGTACTTCCCTGAAAAGAATGACCAATAATATGAATAATGATAAGGTGACATTGTGAGACCCCCAGTAGGGAGGAGTAGAGTTGAATATATTATGCGACAATTTGACTGATTTTCCAAGCATAAAATAAATCATTGTCTGATCCGACTTACCGACTGGTATTGAAGAAAGTCCCGATCTTTGTTTGTACCTTCTTCATTTTTCTGTAGACCTCGACGTTCACTCAGATTCACTTTAGCATATAAAATATTATAACACAAAAAATACAAAAGATAGACTTATTCAAAGTGAAATTAGAGCTGCACTGCAAAACACCTGTTACATACAAAGATGGCGCTTGAAAACATTTGAGAAATTAAAAAGTGTACGGCGCATGCGCGAAGTATAAATTCCTATGCATTTTCCAGCAGAAATCGAGCAGAGAGTGTCGTTTCAAGGCAGTCTCGCTACGGGGCGCTATTTTCAAAAAAATCTGACCAGTGCGAAACGATGCCAAAATTTATCTGACCGATGCCCTGGCATCGGTGAGCACTGGTCTGGATCCAGGCCTGACATATAAATACAATTAATCACACAAAAATAAAATTGTATTACAATATGTACATTTTGTAGGGGGTGTCGGGACTTTTCGAACACCCTGTAGAATGTTAATGGACCGAAGAACTACTAATGATTAATACTACTGTTGTTTGTTGAAGTTTCCGTTAAAAAAATGTAGTTTTTTTTCTGATGCTAATTATCAAGAACAGCGACCCCATATAGAGATGGGATTTAAGCTGCAGAAGAAGAAGATGTGTAATCTCATCAATAAAAATGAGCTAGTTAAAACAAACAAACTGCCAATTAATAAAGTTGAATGTAGGTTAAATGCCAAATTTTGAATATACTCGTAAAATTCCTTAAAAGAAATCGAAACGTTTCTAACTGAATTTTGAAAACTTAAATTTATTTTACCTGAAACTGCGTTTTTTGCTGATAAGTTTTTGGAATTGTTGAAAGTTCAAGGGAAGAGGAAGCAACCTTTTGTTTTGTTTTATTCAGTGACACATGGATGAATCCTATTGGTCTACGGAGTGCGATCGTCGCGAGAGGCGATTTGTCATTGCTTAAAAGGTGTGATTTGATTGGATTTCATTTTCAAATATTTCAGAATGACATTTACTCGAATTTTTTTTTTAATTCATGTTCCAGGACTGAAGATTATATTATTAATACTTGATAAATGTCAGCTCTGGTACATAGCTAATCGGTCGCGGATAATAAATGTTATTCCACTTCACGAGGAAGACCTTTCAAGTTTTAATTAAAGCTGTTATGTAGTTACAAAATGTCAAGGATTCCGCTCGACACGAACGGATATCGGTGAAGCTTTTTGGAAATGGTTATGTAATTAAATTTTACTTTAATTAATCAATAAGAAGAAATAGAGATGTCTCATTCTCCAAAACACGTATTTGAAATGTATACATTTATTGATTTGTTGCAGATGAGATATTGGCATATGAGAAATACAAGAGGAAAATGTGTGCAAAGGAAGGGAGAAGAGAAAAAAATGGAAATTACTCCACGTTTTTCCCTTTCATCTCCCGAAAAAGAATCAGAGAAATACAGTTAATAATAATAATAATTAGCGAAGAGGGACGCAAACTGGCACAACGATCACCAAATCTAACGCGGCCCATCGCGATAGCCACGATTATTTATTATTACCAGACATCGGGATTCGATCCCCGACCTTGCTTACGGGTAAACGGTGTTACACGCCGAGTTACTACGTACCGGGAGATGGCGAAAATGCTAAATCAGCGCAAGAAACGGTAAATATAAGAAATAGTTAAAGCACACGTTTTAAATTTAAAAAAAATATTTTTTGGTAATACTCAATTTTCGTGCGATCAGATCGAGAATAAAATCACATCTACTTCTTTCTCCTAAATATAATCCAACATTTATTATTCCTTTAAAAATAATAATAAGGTTTTCAACATGTACGAAATTAAAAAAATTCTCTCTCTCTCTCTCTCTCTCTCTCTCTCTCTCTCTCTCTCTCTCTGCGGCAGAAAAGATGTGAACTTATACTTAAAGTTGACTTAATACTTGTTTACGTCTGTCATGGCAAAGAAAAAAAATTATATTTCTCTTGTAATGTAAATGAACTTGAGTTTTTAATATAAAATAATGTCATTCAAGAGATGATGTGAATGTTGTAATTTAACGTAAAGTAAATTCAGTCAAAGACCATCTAATGGCACTTTCGCTATCCATCTTTCACCACGGTTTAATTAGTTCAGAAAATAGCACTGGTACTGAACACAGTAGTGCCATGTAGTATTTTATGATATTTATTGATCGAATTAAATTTAACACACTTATACAATTAATGTTTGCTTATAACCAACCATTTCTTTCCCATTAATTTAATTACAATATAAATTTGGATCTTTGATTGACTCAAACCATTTTAAACACACACACACACACACACACACACATATATATATATATATAAATGATGAATAAAACCACGAAGGAAAGGAAACAGAATGGTGCTCAAGCGCTTTCGTCTAATGACATCCTCAGGAACACTGAAGTACATAAAGAGTTACAGCCTATATATAGGTTACAGGAAAAAAAAAAATATATATATATATATATATATATATATATATGATACACACAGACCGTGCATGGAACAAGGAACTCTTCTGGGATAATTAAATCCACTATAGTCCGAATAAGTAATGGTAAATGACAAATACCATAGTTTTTCTTTTTCATGATGCTAGCCCGACGTGGGCAACGGGTCACTCGCAAAGAGGTCCCATAAATATAGCTTCCCTCACCAGATAGCTGGTGAGGGAAGCTATATTTATGGGACCTCTTTGCGAGTGACCCGTTGCCCACGTCGGGCTAGCATCATGAAAAAGAAAAACTATGGTATTTGTCATTTACCATTACTTATTCGGACTATAGTGGATTTAATTATCCCAGAAGAGTTCCTTGTTCCATGCACGGTCTGTGTGTATCATAAAAAACTCAGGGGACCATTCTGAGTTCATTCCCATATATATATATATATATATATATATATATATATATATATATATATACAGGCCAGGATTTAGCTATAGGCGAAATAGGCGATCGCCTAGGGCCTCGCGCCAAAGGGGGCCTCGCTCAAGCCGTTTTGCGCGTTCTGTTCAAGTGATATTAATGATTTAGAACTCTATGAAGAACTTAAAGTACTTTGCAGGTTTATACCTGAGAAAACAGATCTCGGAAATGCCCTTGTTTATATAGTGCAAAAACAACTAAGTGAGATTTATCCTAATGTTTATGTTGCACTTCGAATAGTATTAACCATCCCAGTTATTGTTGCTTCGGCTGAAAGAAGTTTCTCGCGTCTCAAACTTATTAAAACATATTTGCGTTCCACCATGTCTCAAGCGAGATTGCAATCATTAGCTATGTTATCAATAGAAAACGATATAACAAATTCATTAGATTATTCTCAATTAATTGAAGAGTTTAGCTCGAAGAAAAGTAGAAAAGCATTGCTGTAATATTCAAGGAGCATCTGAACCAAATATTAAAGCATTAATATTTAGCCTGATAAGTCGATCGCTCACTATTATAAAAAATGAAATGTCAACATCTCTTATACATCACATATGAAAAACGTTTGTATACTATGGAAATCATTACCTATAATATTATATAAATCTTAGAAATCATTGTCTTATATTTTCGATACAAATCTTGATTCATATTATAATTTATACTTATTTGTATGGTTTATTTATATTTCTTATACAATTTCCATGCGTGATTATTTTGGTTTGGTTTAATTTTTAAGTGCTGGCATAGTTCTGTCTATGCGGGATTCTAATATTGCTGGTATAGTACCGATAATTAAGTCCATATTTTCATATATATAGGCCAAGGGCCTCGCAATTTCTAGATCTGCCTAGGGCCTCGCAACTTCTAGATCTGGCCCTGTGTATATATATATATATATATATATACATACATACATACATATATATATATATATATATATATATATATATATATATATACAATAAACAGAGGAATTAAAATTAAAATTAAAAATTAAACATTAAAGGATTGTGGGAGGAGCATTCAAATTTGTAAGGAAAAAGTACCGATCAAGATCAAATGAATTGTTTCCAACCAATGTTATAGATAAAAAAAAAAAATTATACTGGAAATCTGCCAGGGTTTTAGCACTCTGCCCTTCTTGTTTAATGTTCGATGTATATAAAAATAAATTGAAAAATAAAAGTTATTAGAGTAGCATACAAGTTTACCAAAGATTTAGCGTTCTACCCTTCTTATCTAAATCTGTTCTGAAGGAATTCAAAACAACAGGATCGAGTTGAAAAAGACCTTTGCTTATGTTGAAGTTATTTGTAAGTTGGATAATGGCAGGCTCAAGAATATTTCTATTAACAATGTTGCTAGAGTGAAATAAAACTGAAGCATTATTCCAATCAATACAGTGGGATAACTCTGACAAATGGACAAAAAGGGCACTGGACGACTGTCCTGTTCTAATGGAATAGTGATGCTGTTTTATATGTGTGTGTGCAAATCCTTTCCCGTCTGACCTATGTAAAAGGAATCACATTGTTTACAACCAATTTTATAGATAATGCCTGAATTATTGGTAAGGCTATTTTTTACTATGATATTTTTCACAATATTGTTATATGAAAATACTACATTAATATCCAAAAGTTTAAGTACATTAGCAATGCCTAAAAAGCCCGGGAAAAATGGAAGTACTAAAATATTATCTACAACATTGGTTGGAAACAATTCATTTGATCTTGTGCTAAAAATCGGTAGTTTTTCCTTACAAATTTGTATGCTCCTCCCACAATCCTTTAATGTTTAATTTTTAATTTTAATTTTTATTTCTCCATTTATTATTTATATATATATAATATATATATATATATCTATATATATATATTTTTTTTTCTGTAACCTATATATAGGCTGTAACTCTTTATGTACTTCAGTGTTCCTGAGGATGTCATTAGACGAAAGCGCTTGAGCACCATTCTGTGTTTCCTTTCCTTCGTGGTTTTATTCATCATAAATGTTTTTCACGTGTTACTTTCGTGAAATAATTTTCATGTACAGGGTGTCCCAGAGTTAACTATCTATTTCAATGAAATCGGACAAATTTTTTAAAAACACACTTTTATTTATGCTTATCATATGTGTTAAAAATGTATAAATTTCTAAAAAAATTTCATAATTTTATTTTCATAATTTTTTCATTATCTGGTCCAATGAAAGCGTCTGAAGTCATAGAATGGCAAAGAGACTCTCCAAAAGTTAACGTGTGGCTTGGAATGACCAAATCCAAAATTTATGGCCCATTCTTCTTTGCGGAAGCAACTGTAACAGGTACCGTCTACCTTGATATGCTTCAGCAGTTTCTCGAACCACAGCTTCTTGATGATGGCATTCTTGATAATGTTGTGTTTCAACAAGAAGCATTGATCTTTTGGCGATAAACCTTTGTTTTTATGAAACCCCATCCAAAGAAATCCAGGGGTGTCAAATCCGGAGAACGCGGAGGCCAAGGTCGAGGTCCTCCACGTCCAATCCACCGATTCGGAAGGCGTCTGTTGAGGTATTCTCGAACAATTAGAGCATAATGACATGGTGCTCCATCTTTGTTGAAACACAACATTATCAAGAATGCCATCATCAAGAAGCTGTGGTTCGAGAAACTGCTGAAGCATATCAAGGTAGACGGTACCTGTTACAGTTGCTTCCGCAAAGAAGAATGGCCATAAATTTTGGATTTGGGTCATTCCAAGCCACACGTTAACTTTTGGAGAGTCTCTTTGCCATTCTATGACTTCAGACGCTTTCATTGGACCAGATAATGAAAAAATTATGAAAATAAAATTATGAAATTTTTTTAGAAATTTATACATTTTTAACACATATTAAACATGATAAACATAAATAAAAGTGTGTTTTTAAAAAATTTGTCCGATTTCATTGAAATAGATAGTTAATTCTGGGACACCCTGTATATAAATATATATATATTAGTGTGGACACATAATTTCTAATTGATAACTTTAAGAAGAATTTAGGCAAAACCCAATATAAATTTCACTGCAACAAATATTAATTATTAATTTATTTTAATTTCACGTCACTTTTAAAAGTGAATTAATTTCTTTTATTTAATTTATATTTGAAAATAAGATTGGAATTCGTCTCAAATAACGTTTCCTTCAATTTGGAAAATATACGTAATTATTTTATTAATAAGGAGCCAAACGTATAGAATTTAAAGACATTTTTTTTATATTTATTTTCATTACAATTATTTTTGTCGTATTTACATCAATTTTTTATTTTTTTAAATTTTACTTTACAGTTATTTGTATCTATTTTAGTAAACAAATTGCCCACTTATATATATATATATATATATATATATATATATATATATAATATATATATTATATATATATATATATATATATATTTCATTAAAATAAAGAAAGTGCAATATAGTTTACATAATTTATCACCAATTTTAACGTATATATTCAAAACGAAATACGGTTGGCATTCGAGAAAGTTTGAAACAAAGCAGGAAAAAGGTCATAAAACACAAAGGTCAGAAAACCCTCGAAATACCCTCGACCATCGAAAGGAAAGAAACAGAAATAAAAAATAAAAATAAATAAAGAATTTGTGTGGGTATTTCTTCTTAAGCTAATTAAGGAATATCATGGATATGGGTCCAAATTCTCACTTAATCTGTAATTTGTGCAATTTAGTAACAACGGAAAGCCTAGCGATTAGGTGATTTCTGCCAACGATTAAACGACTTTAACTGCATGAATTGGAATGATCGGGAAATAACTCTTGTCTCGAACGCGAAACAAGTCGTGGGGATCAAATTTCTATGTGGCGCATGTACACAGACTGTAAATTCTTTCGCGGTCTTTAAAGAAATGGAGATAGCAGACTCGAAAGTTACAAAAAAGAATGAAATAATGGGGACGCATGTGTCCGAAATGGTCCCAACGAAAAACAGGGTGGATGAGAGAGAAGACGAAATAACGATTAACAGCATAATAACGAACAACAATTTAATAACAAATAACGATATAAACAATATACGGAAGGAAGACATAGATGAAAGGAAAGAAATAAGTAAAAGTGGCGAAGTAGACAAACGGTCCAACGAGCGAAATGATAAAAAGATAATAACTAAAAACGTAGAAAATAAACAGCCAAAGAAAAATAATGATAATGCCAAAACTAAGAACTTGGAAATAATAAGAAAGAAAGCAGAAGCGTAGAAAATATCGTATGCAAATACTACGCGAAAGGAAACTGCAGATATCGGGATGGGCAATGCATATATGCACATCCCACATTATGCAAAATGCATTACACAAGTGGATACTGCAAGTTTGATAAGAAATGCATGTTCCACCATCTTACGGTCTGCAACACTTATGAAAGATATGGGAGTTGCAAATACGAAAAAAAATGCCGATACCACCACCCTCAAAGGAACGCAACGAGGGAACAGAAAAAACGAACATCAAAGAAGAGTGGAAATTTTTTAGACGCAGCCAACACATTTCAGCTGCTAAATACTCTCCAGCAATTACAAAACCAGCTGACAAATATAAATATAGAAATCCGAGAGCCGGACAGAAGGTACGAACAAAGACACTTCATGCGTTATCGGGACAACAGGTACCGACAAAGATAAAAAGAGGTAAATTCTCGGAGGACCACAAGGCAACGAAACCGGCACCCCCATTGGAAAACAAAGCGGAACCACCTGTATGCGAAAAAGAAAGAGAAAAAATAAAAATAATCCTAGCCAACATACAGGGCCTTAAATCAAACCAGTCCACGAACAAAGTTGCATACCTGAAAGGACTCATGCAAGAAGCCGGAGCAGACTTTGCATGCCTCACGGAAACTCATCTAAAGGACTGCCAGGCGAACTGTGAAAATTGTGAGTCCTGTATTGACAAAAAAGAAATACAAATTGACAACTATAACATCCTCCGAGCCGACAGAACAGTGAGACGTAAAGGAGGATGTGCTATTTACACACGCGAAAGGCACATAGCAGAAATGGTTAAGTACCTCAAACAACTACGTAGAATGTGTAGCAGCAAAAATTGAAAAATTAAATATGGTACTAATTGTAATGTACAGACCCCCAAACACGCCAACCTCAAAATTTTCAGATTCCATTACAGAGGTAAGAAACTTAGTAAAAGATCTACACTCTCCAACCCCAAATATTTTTCTCTGTGGTGATTTTAATTTCCCATTCATGAAATATAAAAGGATAGGAAAAAATATATGTATCACCAGGACAAGGGGGGCACACGAGAAGACCAGGAGCAGGTAAAAATGCTACTAGCTTTAGCTGATGAATTTATGTTAACGCAAGAAATAACAGAAAACACAAGAAAAAACAACTGCCTAGATTTGGTATTCACAAACAACAGTAATCTAATTGATAATGTAGAAATATCCCCAACTATGATATCAGACCACAATATCATTGAAATAACAACTAATATAAAGGCAACAGGAAAGGAAAGAACACGCACAACAGAAAGAAGCAAATTCGAAATTTTTAATTTTCACTCCAAAGCTATAAACTGGGAAGATGTGACATCCAGCATGGAAGTAATAGATTGGAAAACCATTTTCGAGGCCAAGACAACGGAAGAGATGCTAATGACGTTAGAGGAGAAGACGTTAGAAATTGTGGAAAAACATGTCCCAAAGATACAACAAAGAGGAAAGAGAAGCAGGTTCGAAAGACAAAAGAGGGCATTGTTCCGAAAGAGAAAAAGAGTGACTGCAAAATTAAGTAATTGTAAAGATAACAACATCAGAAAAATATTAAATGATAAACTACAAAGTATCGATGTCGTCATACAGGAACAAATCGAGAAGCATACAGAAAAAGAAGAAGATGACGCTATAGAAGCGATAAAGGTAACTCAAAGTACTTCTATAATTTCGCAAAAAGAAAGTCGAAAAACCAAGCGACTATCGGACCTTTAAAAAATGAGAACAGTGATTTATCTGATGATCTAACAGAAGTATCTGAAATATTAAAAGCTCAGTATGAATCATCTTTCAGTATCCCAAAAACTGACAAATTGATTGCGATAGAAACGCGTTCTTTGAAGAAGAACCACAAGGGGAAAGTATAACGGATTTCGACTTTACGACGGATGATATTACACAAGCCATAGGGAAACTAAAAACACACTCAGCGGCAGGACCGGATAAATGGAATGCCACACTGATCAAAAACTGCAAGAATGCAATCGCTGAGCCCCTATACTGGATATGGAGACGATCATTAGACACGGGAGAAATACCGGGCATCCTGAAGAGCGCGAACATAGTCCCAATATATAAAGGAGGAGATCGATCCGAGGCCAAAAACTATAGGCCAGTGTCGCTTACATCTCATCTCACTAAAATATTTGAAAGAATAGTTAGACAGAAAATCTATGACTTTTTGGAAACTCAGAAAAAATTCAATGATAACCAACACGGGTTTCGATCAGGCAGATCATGCCTATCACAACTAATGGAACACTACAACAACATTATTGATTCACTTGAAAGTAATGAAAACTATGATGTACTATACACAGACTTTGCTAAAGCGTTCGACAAGTGTGACCACGGAATCATAATACATAAACTGAAATATATGGGAATAACAGGAAAAGTAGGGAAATGGATATATAATTTCCTTAGTGAGCGGAGGCAAGTCGTTACAGTACAAGGAGTATCTTCATCAGAATCAGAGGTCCTCAGCTCAGTACCACAAGGAACAGTATTAGCTCCACTACTCTTCATAATCATGCTAACTGACATAGATGAGGACGTTACCAGAGACAGCACAGTAACATCCTTTGCGGATGACACAAAGATCAGTAGAAAAATAAGAAACCCAGAAGACATAGGATCTCTACAAACCGACATAAACAAAATCTACAAGTGGACTGAAGACAACAATATGAAGTTTAACACCGAGAAATTTCAGCTATTACGGTACGGAAAAAGAGAAGACCTAAAGTCATGGAATATTATACCCCAAATGGACAGGAAATTCAGAGAAATTCCAGAGCAAAAGATTTAGGGGTTGTAATGACAGATGATGCGAAATTTGAAACACAAAATAAGATAGCAGTAAACAGAGCAAAGAGAATAACGGGTCAGATATTGAGAACCTTTAAACGAAGGGATAGGAATGTAATGATTCCTCTACTGAAAACCCTGATAATACCCAAATTAAATACTGCTCGGTCCTAACTCCCCATATAAAAAAGAAGACATTAGACAGCTGGAGGGGATCCAAAGAAGCTTCACAGCCAAGATCAATGGGTGCAAAGAACTAAATTACTGGGAAAGGTTACGAGAACTAGACCTATATTCACTGGAAAGGAGAAGAGAGAGATACACCATTATTTACACTTGGAAAATAATGGAGAAACTAGTCCCTAATCTTACTCTGAATCCCATAACTCCCCAAACAACGATGGAAAGTAGAAGCGGTAGACTGTGTCGTATTCCCAAATTGAAGGCGAGACAGGGAACATCCTTAACCCTGAAAGAAAATAGTTTTGTAGTGAGAGGACCAAAACTGTTTAATCAGTTGCCCAAAGACCTAAGAAACACGAAGGGAGTTGCAGTGGAAATCTTCAAAAGAAGACTAGACGCCTGGCTCAGAACAATCCCCGATGAGCCGGGCGTATGTGAGGTGGAGAGCGCAAGAATCCAACTCACTACTTCACCAGGCCAACTCGAGAGGAGGGGCGACAAGCTTGACCTTCGCGAAATGAGAAATCATCGCGCGGAACCTTTGTAAGGTTGTAAGGTAAGGTATACTGTATGTGGGAAAGAACTCAGAATGGTTCCCTGAGGTTTTTTATGATACACACAGACCGTGCATGGGACAAGGAACTCTTCTAGGAAAATTAAATCCTCTATCTGGATCCTATCTGCTTTGCAGATAGCTGGTGAGGGAAGCTATATTTTTGGGACCTCTTTGCGAGTGACCTGTTGCCCACGTCGGGCTAGCATCATGGAAAAGAAAAACTATAGTATTTGTCATTTACCATTACTTATTCGGACTATAGTGGATTTAATTAATTTTCCAAGAAGAGTTCTTTGTTCCATGCACGGTCTGTGTGTATCATATATATATATATATATATATATATATATATATATATATATATAATATATATATATATATATATATATATATATATACACACCTTACCTTACAACCTTACAAAGGTTCCGCGCGATGATTTCTCATTTCGCGAAGGTCAAGCTTGTCGCCCCTCCTCTCGAGTTGGCCTGGTGAAGTAGTGAGTTGGATTCTTGCGCTCTCCACCTCACATACGCCCGGCTCATCGGGGATTGTTCTGAGCCAGGCGTCTAGTCTTCTTTTGAAGATTTCCACTGCAACTCCCTTCGTGTTTCTTAGGTCTTTGGGCAACTGATTAAACAGTTTTGGTCCTCTCACTACAAAACTATTTTCTTTCAGGGTTAAGGATGTTCCCTGTCTCGCCTTCAATTTGGGAATACGACACAGTCTACCGCTTCTACTTTCCATCGTTGTTTGGGGAGTTATGGGATTCAGAGTAAGATTAGGGACTAGTTTCTCCATTATTTTCCAAGTGTAAATAATGGTGTATCTCTCTCTTCTCCTTTCCAGTGAATATAGGTCTAGTTCTCGTAACCTTTCCCAGTAATTTAGTTCTTTGCACCCATTGATCTTGGCTGTGAAGCTTCTTTGGATCCCCTCCTGCTGTCTAATGTCTTCTTTTTTATATGGGGAAGTTAGGACCGAGCAGTATTCTAATTTGGGTATGATCAGGGTTTTCAGTAGAGGAATCATTACATTCCTATCCCTTCGTTTAAAGGTTCTCAATATCTGACCCGTTTATTCTCTTTGCTCTGTTTACTGCTATCTTATTTTGTGTTTCAAATTTCGCATCATCTGTCATTACAACCCCTAAATCTTTTGCTCTGGAATTTCTCTGAATTTCCTGTCCATTTGGGGTATAATATTCCATGCACTTTAGGTCTTCTCTTTTTCCGTACCGTAATAGCTGAAATTTCTCGGTGTTAAACTTCATATTGTTGTCTTCAGTCAACTTGTAGATTTTGTTTTGTCGGTTTGTAGAGATCCTATGTCTTCTGGGTTTCTTATTTTTCTACTGATCTTTGTCATCCGCAAAGGATGTTACTGTGCTGTCTCTGGTAACGTCCTCATCTATGTTAGTTAGCATGATTATGAAGAGTAGTGGAGCGAATACTGTTCCTTGTGGTACTGAGCTGAGGACCTCTGATTCTGATGAAGATACTCCTTGTACTGTAACGACTTGCCTCCGCTCACTAAGGAAATTATATATCCATTTCCCTACTTTTCCTGTTATTCCCATATATTTCAGTTTATGTATTATGATTCCGTGGTCACACTTGTCGAACGCTTTAGCAAAGTCTGTGTATAGTACATCATAGTTTTCATTACTTTCAAGTGAATCAATAATGTTGTTGTAGTGTTCCATTAGTTGTGATAGGCATGATCTGCCTGATCGAAACCGTGTTGGTTATCATTGAATTTTTTGAGTTTCCAAAAAGTCAAAAATTTTCTGTCTAACTATTCTTTCAAATATTTTAGTGAGATGAGATGTAAGCGACACTGGCCTTAGTTTTTGGCCTGGGATCGATCTCCTCCTTTATATATTGAGACTATGTTCGCGCTCTTCAGGATGCCCGGTATTTCTCCCGTGTCTAATGATCGTCTCCATATCCAATATAGGGGCTCAGCGATTGCATTCTTGCAGTTTTTGATCAGTGTGGCATTCCATTTATCCGGTCCTGCCGCTGAGTGTGTTTTTAGTTTCCCTATGGCTTGTGTCATCCGTCGTAAAGTCGAAATCCGTTATACTTTCCCCTTGTGGTTCTTCTTCAAAGAACGCGTTTCTATCGCAAATCAATTTGTCAGTTTTTGGGATACTGAAAGATGATTCATACTGAGCTTTTAATATTTCAGATACTTCTGTTAGATCATCAGATAAATCACTGTTCTCATTTTTTAAAGGTCCGATAGTCGCTTGGTTTTTCGACTTTCTTTTTGCGAAATTATAGAAGTACGTTGAGTTAACCTTTATCGCTTCTATAGCGTCATCTTCTTTTTCTGTATGCTTCTCGATTTGTTCCTGTATGACGACATCGATACTTTGTAGTTTATCATTTAATATTTTTCTGATGTATATATATATATATATATATATATATATATATATATATATATATATGATGAATAAAACCACGAAGGAAAGGAAACACAGAATGGTGCTCAAGCGCTTTCGTCTAATGACATCCTCAGGAACACTGAAGTACACAAAGAGTTACAGCCTATACATAGATTACAGAAAAAAAAAATATATATATATATATAACAATAAACGGAGAAATAAAAATTTATTATATATATATATATATATATATATATATATATATATATATTTATTATTTATATAATATATATTTTTTCTGTAATCTATATATACTGTAGGCTGTAACTCTTTATGTACTTCAGTGTTCCTGAGGATGGTAGGCCTATTAGACGAAAGCGCTTGAGCACCATTCTGTGTTTCCTTTCCTTCGTGGTTTTATTCATCATAAATATTTTTCACGTGTTACTTTCGTGAAATAATTTTCATATTATATATATATATATATATATATATATATATATATATGTGTGTGTGTGTGTGTGTGTGTGTGTGTGTGTGTTTTAGAATCATGGTTGTAATGACTGAGGAGGGCCAGAAACTGGCGTAGCATTGAGGCACAACGATTGCGGCCCATTGTGCTTTCTTCCGACTGTAATGATGGTTCTTTATCTCTACAGTCATGGAGAATGGAAATTTGGTTTAGAATACTGTTTCATTGTGGACTGTATTTTTTTCTTCATTTATAATAATACGAGTTAGCAATCGAACATCTGAAATTTTGTAATACAGGGTGTCCCAGAATTAACTATCTATTTCAATGAAATCGGACAAATTTAATAAAAACTGACATAATTTTGTGTTTATTACTAAATTATGATACAAAAACAAATAGATTTATAAATCATAAGTCAAAACTTTATTGAGAAGTTTCAACATGTGCACCGTCTGTATCTCTGCAAATTTCAAATCTATCCTCAGCGCTGCGAAACATATTTTGAAGCATTTCAGGTGTTATCTCCCGCACTGCCAACTGGATGCGTTCTTTAAGTTCAGCTAAACTATTGATCTTTTGGCGATAAACCTTTGTTTTTATGAAACCCCATGCAAAGAAATCCAGGGGTGTCAAATCCGGAGAACGCGGAGGCCAAGGTCGAGGTCCTCCACGTCCAATCCACCGATTCGGAAGGCGTCTGTTGAGGTATTCTCGAACAATTAGAGCATAATGACATGGTGCTCCATCTTGTTGAAACACAACATTATCAAGAATGCCATCATCAAGAAGCTGTGGTTCGAGAAACTGCTGAAGCATATCAAGGTAGACGGTACCTGTTACAGTTGCTTCCGCAAAGAAGAATGGGCCATAAATTTTGGATTTGGTCATTCCAAGCCACACGTTAACTTTTGGAGAGTCTCTTTGCCATTCTATGACTTCAGACGGTCTTTCATTGGACCAGATAATGAAAAAATTATGAAAATAAAATTATGAAAAAAATTTAGAAATTTATACATTTTTAACATATTAAACATGATAAACATAAATAAAAGTGTGTTTTTAAAATATTTGTCCGATTTCATTGAAATAGATAGTTAATTCTGGGACACCCTGTATATTAAAACTTTGTCATATAAAATTCTGCACTATATTCTAAATACAAATTAATGTTTTCTCTTAATTTTAATGAAGTTTACAAAAAGCAAAACAAACAACACTTTGTCAGAGACACCCAAATTTAATTTAGGAATAATTATTTGCAGAGAATTTTCTTTAGTTTACTAAAGAGAATTTAGCAATTTTAACTAAAATTTAGCGAAATAGACACGAACTTACTCATTTACTTGTCCCCTTCCTTGCCTGGCAAATCGTTTCAGAATTGAATTTGAGGTTTACTGTAACAATAATGTTGTCATAAAAATGAACTATAGAAAATAAATTCAATGTTTCATTTATTTAACGTGTTTTACGCATTTGCTCAAAATGTGTTCAGATCGTTTTATATTTTTAAAAAAATTCCAAAACGTAAACTTGAGCGATGAAATTTTATTTTTCTCTATCTAAATAATAATAATAATAATAATAATTCAAAATGTACAGTACATTTATATGCATATGTTCTTAAGGCGCCTCGGTAGTGTAGTGGTTAGCGTCGCTGACTACGAATCATCGGCCCCAGGATCGAGACTCGGTGACGGCAGGCGGCGCACAGCAAAACTCAGCTGTTTATCCTTCCACACAATTAAAAAAAGAAGTTGGTTGGTAGATAAATGGGTACCCTGGGTGGCCTAGACACCGGGCTGCTGGTGGGGCGTGTTTCAGTTTCAGATTCCACATTAAACTGTAGGTCTAAGGTGGGATGAACAATTCGGGCAAAAACAAAACTGAGGTTAACCAAGGTTAACTTACGTGGGTAGCGACATTAGCGATATTGCCATACTTTTACATTTATTTTTTATTGAAAATTTTCAGATAGCATGGAAAATAAAAAAGATAACACTAGGCAACAAATTTCAACTTTTTTTTTGTTACAGACACGTGAACTACTGATTCCTACTAAAGCGGTGATGCTGATTTCAGATCTGATATCAAAATTTCTCTATCACGTCCAGATTTTGTGTAACCGAAAACCCCTATTTTTCATTTTTTTCCTCACCCGCTTCTATTACGAAAGCCGTCTAAGCTACTTTTCCGTGCCACGTTTTATGTTAAGCATACTTAAATAATTAGTGAACAGGGATGTCTTTCCTCCTTTATTCTGGCTTAAGACAGACAGCGGAATTCCGCTGGCGGAGTTACCACCCTGCGCCCAACCATCCACCCAAAGCGCGTTAGTATTTTGTTGTTACTACTGAAAGGCAAATTCCTGTTCTTAAGTGAAACTTTGGTGTGTCCTCTTCCTTTGTCGCTTGTAGGATGACGAGCTCTCCTTCTGCAGGAACCAACAATAATCTCCCATCATATTTGGGTTGAAATTACCTTGGTATCTGTTTTCCATAACTGAGATCTGTTGGTGGAAGCGCTCACCATGCTCGTCACTTACAGCCCCAAGGTTGGCCGGGAAGAAGTCAAGATGAGAATGTAAAAAATGAATTTTCAAAGACATTCTGCATCCCATTATTTCATAAGATTTAAGCATGTTTTCTACGAGTTTACGGTGGTTTTCAGCTTTGTGGTTTCCAAGAAAATTTTTGACAACTTCAACGAAAGATGTCCATGCTCCTAGTTCATTCTCATTTAGGTTAGACGGAAACGATGAGTCGTGGATGACACTGCGGATCTGTGGTCCAGTGAAAACTCCAGCTTCTAGCTTAGCATCTGTCAATATTCCTTTGAATTTATCCTTTAAATATTGGAAACCACTACCTTGATGATCCATACCCTTCACGAAATTTTTCATAAGGCCAAGTTTAATGTGAAGTGGTGGAAGATGTACTTTCTGAGGGTCAATAAGTGCTGGGTGTTTCACATTGTATTTACCAACAACATGTTCAGTTCTAGATGGCCAATCATGTTTTTTGTAGTGGTTCTTGTCATCTTTGCTGTTCCATAGACACAAAAAGCACATATGCTTTGTGTAGCCCAACTGTAACCCAAGAAGTAATGATACAACTTTAAGGTCGCCACAAATATTCCATGTGTGGTCCTTATATTTGATGAGTCTTAGCAGCAGTTTCATCGATTCATAAGTCTCATTAAGGCCAGTGGCATGTGCTACAGGTATTGAAGGTTTTTCATTGCCGTTGTGCAGTAATACAGCTTTAAGGCTAGCTTTACTAGAGTCAATGAACAGTCTCCATTCTTTTGGATCATAGCGACAGCCAATCCCTTGCATCAGACCACTGATATCGTGGCAGAAACAAACGTTTTCTTCCTGTAAGTAAAATGATGAAAACTGCAAATGGCGATGGCGGAAATGGGAAACTTTGGTGTTTGGTTGGAGAAGATTAAATTCTTGAAGTCTTGAACCAAGCAACTCTGCCTTTTCTTTTGGTAATTCCAAATCGCGCACTAAGTCATTTAACTCCGCTTGACTTAACAAATGTGGGGAAATATTTGAATCTGGAACATAATGCCATCTTTCCCTGTTTCTATATCACTAGCAGAATCTTCAGATGAACTGCTATCTGTTATCGTTGCTGGTGGAACTGGTGGTGGATTTGTTTCGTCATGTGGTACTGGTTTCATTGCTGATTCGCAGTTTGGGTACGTGATCTTTGATTTGTTTTTCTTTGTGAAACCAGCAATCTTTGTCAAACAAAAATAACAATCATTGAAGTGATTTTTCGGCTCACGCCAAACCATGGGGACTGAGAACGGCATAGCTTTTCTTTTACCATTCATCCAAGCTATTAACATTGCATTGCACTGTGCACAGCAAATATGTGGTGCCCAGTCCCTCTGTTGGTCTCCTAACTTACAATCAAAATAACACTTGTAGGCAAGTTTAATCTTTGTTGTTATGTTTCTACGTTGTGGCTTAGGTGTATATTGTCCACAGACAAAGCAGAAGTTGTCTGGGTGATTTACACAAGCACGTCTATTTGATGCCATTTTGAATTACCATACAATATCTGAAAAAACGTAGAAAGTAATTATTACGATGTGCAAAATAAAAAGAAATACACACCGTAGTACAAAACAAATGCTATAAAAACACACAAGTCACCACAACCTGTCACTTGCTCATCAGCAGAGAGCTTCAACAACCGTTCTGCTTGACTGTCACGTAGCGACTGACCGTTGGCCGTTGCCCGTTACTATGCTCTTGACTCAGTGTTGCCAACTCGGGATAAATTTTATTTATCAAAATTGTTCGAATTTGTATATAGTTGGCAAAAAAAATTGCTTTAACCTTGAAAAGCAAGTTTCATATTACTGGCATTAAGCCGATTAAAACCAAAATCTGGACGTGGTAGAAAATTTTACTAAAAGTGATTTGCATTTTACACAAAATCTAGACGTGATCGAAAAAATCTAATTATAGATTTGAAATCAGCATACCGAAATTAGCTAGGAGCACCTATTTGGTCTTCTGTAACAAAATCTTTGTTGCCTAGTGTAATGAAGGCTAGGTAGTTTAAGTTGATTAGGTTAAATATCACCATCCACAAATGAAAATGTGAAAATGTCGCGGTTTAGTAAGGTAACCACACCCACACAGTGTGTGTGTGTGTGTGTGTTATTTCTTTGCACATTTCTGTTTCCTTCAGGTGAATTTTTTTTCCAATTTCAGTGCTCTCTCACACAAAACTGTCATCTTTAAGGCTATTTTCAGTGTTTATCTTTAACGCGCGTTAAACATCTTAAACATCTTTTAATTTTACTTTACAGTTATTTGTATCTGTTACAGTGAACAAATTGCCCATATATATATATATATATATATATATTAGTGATGTAGCGGATGTCATTTTTTTCACATCCGCGGATGCGGATGCGGATGAGGATGTTTGATTTCGACATCCGCGGATGCGGATGTCTACATTTTCGTTATTTTTTAGGATATATTCGAGATTTGTTTTGTTTAACGTATATAATAAGTTATTATATAGAGAGAGCTGTAGCTATAATGTAGTATAATTGATTAATTGTACAATAATTGCTGTACTTTTCTCTGAACATATAAAATAATATCAAGCATCTAACTAATATAGAAATCAATTGTGAATTCGTCTGCAAATAAATTCGTTATATTTTGTCGAGTTTCAGCCACAATTAGAAACCATAATTGTGTACCAGGATGCGGGACGTGAACCCAACTCAAATGCACCTCACCGACCTCTTTCCCCAACCTCCACCCTTATAGAAAGAGATCTTTAATTAGCTTGATAACTATTTATATTAAGTTTAAAGTTTTATTAGGCATATTTATAAATGAGTAATTAAAATAAAGTATACTCAAGTATGAATAGATATTCTGCGTATTTTTCCACCAACTAATAGGATTGTCACATGCAGCCAGGCGTTTTTCTTGGTGATAGCTCTCGATCATTTTTACTACATCTTTTGACATCGCGTAGGTCTCGTCATTGCTGCTTGACTCAAGAAACTGAGAGAGAGATTCTGAGATAGATTTGCTCGTTGAAGGTGTTGGTTCTGTCACTGAAACTTTTATTCTTTTGGTGGGTGGCGAAGCGACAGATTCAAGAGATTGAAGCTCTTCAACTGCTTTGCCAAGTGATGATTTAACTCGTTCTAATGTACTAGGTGAAAATAACTTAGCTTTGTAACGTGGATCTAAGTAGGTTGCAAGAGAGTAACTTCATACAAGAACAGCCTCTCGTCTTGTCGCTTGCATCACTTTTGCGCACAATGAACTAGTTCTATTATTATAGTAGAATTTGATAATTTCCGCTTATTAATGACGTTTTATCTCAACGGTCCACATCCGCATGACATCCGCAGTCCAAAGTGCGGATGCGGATGCGGATGCGAGAAAATGTGCGGATGTTCCGCGGATGCGGATGCGGATGCGGATGTGACCTACATCACTAATATATATATATATATATATATATATATATATATATATATATATATATATAAATGAAATGAAAATGAAAAGGTTTATTGGCAGACTATAGTCCATATGACAAATATTATTAATACAATGACAGTTCATACACTAATGATAGAAAATATACAATTGATTAGAAATAATACTGCACTGTCGAAGTATGTCAGTTCATACACTAATGATAGAAAATATACAATTGATTAGAAATAATACTGCACTGTCGAAGTTAAGTGGAGCTACAGACAGACGTTTTCGTACCAAGAAGTCCATAGCTTAGAGGATAAATGGCAGGACTCATGGATAGCTTGGATGATCGGGTTGGTTGATTTTTTAATTCTTTGCATTAGACTGTGTTGAGCACGTCTTGTTACCTCCGGGAAGCTCGGGACATTGCGGGTAGCAAACATTTGCGAAGCTGAGCATCTCGGGGGTAATTTATGTAAGAGTCTAAAAGATCTGTTATACAGCAAATTTAGGGTTCTGCCAGAACCTTTTTTATAATTCACCCAGAGTTGCTGACCGTATATATTACTGCAGAAAGTACGAAAGAGTGTGTCTTTAACTTCACTTGTACAGAAACGAAAGTTCCTTATGGTCATATTCGCTTTAGCACACAGGCTTCGAGATTGTTTTCTTATATCCGAGTCTTCACTCAAGGAGCTGGTAATAGTTTGACCCAAATACTTAAACTCTTGTACTTCCTCAATTACTTCACCATTCATTTTAAACCTTATATCAGCTGGCTGATTACAGCTTTTCGGATGAAATTGCATAACCTTAGTTTTTGTAACATTAAAAAGAATATCATGTTTCTGCGAATACACTTCGCAGACATTTAGTAGCCGATCCAGACCTTTAACAGAAGGACTTATTAACACCATATCATCGGCATAAACTAAGTTATTTATCCTTGCGTTATCTATACAACATCCCACTGATGCCTCATTAAGTGAAGCAATTAATCCGTCGATATACACATTAAACAGCATAGGGGAGAGCAAGGAACCTTGTCTCACCCCGCAAGAGGAGCCAAAGCACTCGGATAGTACATTGCCCCACCTAATAGTGAAAGATTGGTGGGCATACCAAAATTTCAATAAATTTAATATGTACATGGGAACCTTCCTGTCTTCTAGTTTTGCAAATAAAATATTGTGGTTCACCCTATCATATGCCTTACTTATATCAAGGAAACAGCTATAAATGGTTGAATTACTGTAAATGTATTTAGATATTGTTTCTTTAAGTACATAGATACACAGGTCAGTTGAGTGGGACATTTTAAAGCCAAACTGATTAGGAGATGTCCATAGGAAATCATTTAATCGGAGTAACAAGAGTTTTTCTAGTAGTTTCGAGAAGCAGGAAGCGACAGCAATGGGCCTGTAATTATTGCTGGACAGAATGTCTCCGTACTTATTTTTGACCAAGGGCAAGATATATACCCTCATGAACTCTGCAGGGATATAGCTATGAGCAAGCATGGCTGATAGGAGCAATGATATATGCAGACATACTACGTCATTTGCATATTTTAAGTGCTCATTCGATAAGTCATCTACCCCTGACGCAGAACCAGTCTTTAACTCTTTAATTAACCTCTTTACTTCAGAAAATGATATCAAAATATTTTCCCTTGTCCCTCCCACAATCGTTTCGCTGTAATCTATCTTAAGATTATCCCTACTCACACTATTAAGAATGTTAGAGTAGTGATTTTTCCACAGCTTTGCAATTTCATCCTCCCCGACACCCCATCGATTGTCGGAGGGAGGACATTTTTGACACCCGTTTGATTCTTAACAAATTTCCAAAATTTGTTATTATCGTTATTTATGCGAGCTTCACAGGCTTTTGATGCTCGAATAGACTCTTCTTCCTGTTTACAACGCCTTATGGCCGCCTTATACTGACCCCGACTTCTACCATGAAAGCACCACAAATCATAGGCGTCTTTCGATTCCCTCTTCAGGGGGGCAATAAAATCATTCCATCCAGGAATAACCTTAGTATGATAGTTGTAAGATTTAATCAAGGGGCTTCCTGCTTCTCTTAACAGGGATATTATCTTACTATAATACCTATCTATGAGTTTACAGTGAGAATCATTTGAGCAAGGATAATTATTACAGGCAAGGTGCAAAATTTCTAAATTATTAAAGAGGTGACATGTTCTGTCTTTGTATTCTATTCTCTGCTGCATATTAACATTGGACCAATCGACGCGATTATTCTTACCTATAGAGTTCTTTTTAAGTCGTGTTGCGCATAAATTGGTAACGTTAATTAATATTTCTAATGGTCTATGATCAGAAAGAAGGAAATCATGCAAAATATGAACTGTAACAATTCGATCCTTTAGATTGTTACTAGTGAGACAATGATCAATCCACCTGGTGGTACCACTCATATCGCTAACGTATGTAAAATTACCACTGGCTACCCCTAATACATCTACATCACTTATACTTAAATTGGCCGACTCGCACATGTTACCCAATTCTCCAAAGAATTCTGAGTTCACATGTACGTTAAAGTCCCCCATGATTATACAGTGAGAATATTTGGGGTTATCTGATAATGACTTAATTTGTACAGCAAATCAATGTATTCATCTAGATTACTGCCGTTGTTGTATGGTAAATAGCAGTTTACAATTAATATACAATCATTGTTCACTTGTAATTCAATGCCTAACAACCTTACGTTATCGCTTGTTAAAAATCTTATATGTTTTGACAAATTTTTTCTTAATAAAAGCAACACCACCAAAAGGCCTACAGTACATTAATTCATCTGACAAGTCTACTGCTGATGACGCATGGTACATAAAGTCATCATGGATGGTAGAGAGGAATTTTAGCTCTTGCTTAGGTAGCCAGTGCTCCTGCAGAGTATCAGATCTGCACTGTCGCAGATTTTATGAACATCTACAGTTGAATTCCTCACTGACCTTACATTATATGAGACTATTGCGTATATATATATTATATATATATATATATATATATATATATATATTGCGTGTAATATATATATATATATATATATATATATATATATATTATATCGTTATTAATTTCTTTGAAAATTTAATATAAAATGACGCATTTCTGTAACTTTGTTTGGTTAAAATAAGAATGGTACATGATCAACGCTCATATAGCGTTAATAAGAACTTCACTCAAAAGAATTATATATCACTGGTCTACAAATTTTGAAAAAGTTTGTGCTTCGGAGATAAAATGTGTTTCCTATTATGGATTTTGGGGTGCTGAAAACGAATATGACCATAAAAACAGTCGATTGGCTACAGTTTCCAAGAAAATTTAAGTTACACATTTTGCGTATATGTGTACCATATATTAGTAACATACCTGTATAATGCAGTCACTTATATTGATTCAACCCGTCGCTTCTTTGCTTGTTTCTTGTATTCAACTTCTGGAGCATCTCTTGTTATTATCCAGCAGTAGTCTGCTAACAATGATGAACTCCATTTCCCCTGGTAGCGTTTCTCCATCGCTGAGATATCCTGGTGGAAACGTTTACCATGTACATCGCTGACTGTTCCGCAGTTGGCCGGAAAAAATTCCAGGTGCGAATGGGGGAAATGTATCTTTAAAGACATATTGCAGCCCATTTTTTGATAGGACAATAGCAGGTTTTCCACCAGCTCCCTGTAATTGTCAGCTTTGGTATTTCCGAGAAAATTGGTTGCTACTAACCGGAAAGCATTCCACGCTGTCTTCTCCTCACCACCTAGGATACGGTCGAACTCCTCATCTCTAAGAAGCTCGCGGATCTGTGGACCAACAAATACACCCTCCTTGATTTTTGCTTCACTGAGCTTTGGGAATTTACCACCGAGGTACTTAAAAGCTGCCCCCGTTTTATCCATAGCCTTAACAAAATTTTTCATGACGCCCAGTTTGATGTGTAAGGGTGGTAACAAAATCTTGCTCGACTCTACAAGTGGAGGATACTGAACATTTTTTGTTCCAGGTTCCAATGAGTGTCAGAGTGGCCAATCCTTCTTGATGTAATGAGAAGTCCTAGCCCGATTATCCCGTTCACACAGAAAACAGCAATACTTAGTGTAGCCCGGTTGCAGTCCAAGCACGATAGCAACAACTTTCAAGTCACCACAAACCTGCCACTGATGTTTGTCCTAGTTTATGCAGTTCAAAAGTTGCTTCATGTTGTCATATGTTTCCTTCATGTGGACTGCATGACCAACTGGAATTGATGGCAATACGTTGCCAACATGCAACAAAACAGCTTTTAGACTCAACTTCAATGAATCAATGAATAGTTTCCACTCATCAGGATTGTGAATAATGTTGAGAGCTGCCATCAGACCATCGATGTCGTTGCAAGCTACAAGGTCACCTTCCATGATGAAGAATGGGACAAAATCTTTTTGACGGTCACGAAACTTACACACTCTAACATTTTCAGCGAGGAGATTCCACTGCTGCAATCTGGAGCCCAACAGCTCTGCCTTACTCTTTGGCAGTTCTAAATCTCTGATAAGGTCGTTTAATTAATTCTGAGTTATCATGTGCGGTTTAGAAGATGTCAAGTTATAAACAAATTCAGGGTCTTGTGAAGTTGAAGGCTCACAAGTTTCGCAGGTTCCTTCATTCTCCTCGTCCTCTGACTCCAGGGGGAATGAGTGTGGGGGCTCAGGAACGGGTAGTCCTTCGCCGTGAGGTACCGGGCGTATAGCAGAGGGTATATTCGGATATTGTAAAATCCACTTTTTCTTTTTGCAAATGCCTTTCTTGACTGGAGGCACCATGCAGAAGTAACAATTGCTGACATGATCTGTTGGTTCCCTCCACACCATTGGCACTGCAAAAGGCATAGATTTCCTTTTCCGATTCAACCACTGGCGAAGGTTTCTTGCACAAGTATTGCAGCATATGTGTGGGGCCCAGCTCTTGTCCGTCCTGATCTCCAATCTTACAGCCAAAATAAAGGTGATAGGCTTTCCTAATCACGGCGGTTATAGCACGCTTTTGTGATGCAAAAGTCAATTCTCCACAAACATAACAGAAGTTATCTACACCGTTCACGCAATTACGAGGCATCTTTGTTCAAATTAGGCTGAAAAAAAATTCAGTTTCAAAAGCAAACACTAAAAAGAGTTTGACAAGGGTGCACTGTATGACTTCCGCGAATGAACTGATGCTGTGGCGTAATATGTAGACGCCTGTGACACATCGACGCCTTGACTCTACTGCGCATGCGCGTAGTTATATTTTTTTTATTTAATAAATTAATGTAATTACATGGCATTTTAATAATTTTAAATTAGGTAAGGTTAAGTTAGGTTAGTATTCCATTTATATTAATATAAAAAACATTATGGGAAGCAATATGTTAAAATGATCCAATCTATTTCTTAATAAATAATTTACAAATACATAATGTAATAGATAAATTTAAAATTACATTTTATTGTATATATATATATATATATATATATATATATAGATATATATATATATATATATATATTTACATTAATTTATTAAAATAAAAAAATATAACTACGCGCATGCGCAGTAGAGTCAATGCGTCGATGTGTCACAGGGCGTCTACATATTACGCGACAGATGCAGTCCAGTTAGTAGGGTGCAGGGTTAGGCCTGTTCAAAAATCAACTTTTTCTTATTTTCATAGGTTTCTGTACATTTTCCCATGCTTTTTGACCTGAAAAAGCCGAAAATCACAACTATTTTGACCTAGGATGTTGGGAAGCATTGCCGCATGGAGCTTTAAATTTTCTGCCTTGAAATCGGCCAAAGCGCCAATTCCGGGTCCCTTGAATTATGTTTTGCACTTTAACTTTTGATCTAAACAAGATAGAGCAACAAATTAGGTATCAAATGAAAGAGCATAAAATTAATAAATAATAATAATAATAATAATAATAATAATAATAAAATAAATAATAATTAATAATAATAATAATAATAATAATAATTATCTATCATTTTTCAGGAAACAAGAAACTCAATCAGAATCTAGAAAACCATCTACAAGTTACAACTTCACAATGGCATTAAGCAAGGAGCTGAGGGAGCTCCGTGGGCGCACAGTTGATATCTCAGAACCTCCACGTACTGTCCACAGGCAGGTGTCAACTGGGCCATCTACCAGATCTCTCACTGAAACTTTCCTGGTTGGATACCCTTCAGCTTTTATCAGTGGTTCCCAGCTTCCCACCAACAGACAGGCGTTCCAGTATTTCCTTAATCTTCAGAATTTACCGGAAAATGCAGGGAGGCCCATGGTTCAAGACCTTGCATATGAAACAGTTGAATCTATCATCCCATTCTGGCAGATGGCTAGGATCAAGACAATGACCAAGTACAACGCAATGAAGCTCTTCATGAAACTACATGAGAAACATCGTGCTCTGGTGAAAAGCAAAGGAAGAGCAAGTAACCCTGGAGGAAAGAGGAGCATTTGTGCTGGAATTAGACAGCCTGTTCGATATAGGAGCTCCAGATGCAATCCAGGAAATACAGAACAACAGACTGTTATCCAGAGAGAAGAAAGATGAGGATATCAGGTTCTACGAAGACCAAAAGACTGAGAGGAAAGGTCATATATCTGGTCATGACAAGATTTTGAGACAAGATCCCTGCAGCAAGCAGCGAGGATGAAGACCAGCATAGACAAGAACAAGGTAAAACTAATTACTTTGAACGTTACAAAAAGTTTTAAGTTTTACTCCATTGCGATATTTAGCATGTACTTAACAATTACTGTCTTAACATGTTGTACTATTTTACAGCTGCAGCAGAACAAGAGGCAGTTGTTCATGTGGATGACATTACCTGAGGTGACTCAACTGACAACGACGCTAACACAGAGGACATGGATTACCATCAGCCTCGTCCTGGATGTTCTCACCATCAAGACACTGACTAGTGTGACTTTGACGTTTCCAAGGAAGGTCATGGAATGTGATGTCATCTGCAATACAGCTGATCGTCTTGGTTTATCAGACAATCAAGTTACTGCCATGGTTTCTGCCACCTTGAAAGCTGGAGGGGCTGATCTGGATAACTTCGTCATCTCAACCTCAACAACACGTCGCAACAGAATGCTGTCCAGGTATAATATCAGCCAGAGTCACATGTCCAAGTTTTGTGAAAAACCCCCACAGTACGCTGCCTTACACTGGGATGGAAAGTTGCTCAAAGATGTCTTGGGCAGTGAACCTGGAAGTACCTCAGAGACTTTAGCTGTGCTAGTGTCTGGTCCACCTTCATACACTGAAGGAAAGTTATTGGGAGTACCTGTCATCGACAATTCTTCTGGCACAGCTCAGGCTGAGGCTTCAATGGATTTACTGGAGACATGGGAACTTACGGATAATGTTACTGCCCTTGTTTTTGACACTACATCCAGTAACAGTGGAGTTCACAGAGGAGCTGCCAAACTGCTAGAGAAAATGCTGAACAAAAAGGTGTTTTATCTGGCCTGTCGACATCACATCCTGGAAATCCTAGTAGGAGCAGTTTGGGAGAAGCTGTTTGGGAAGGTGAAGGGGCCAGATAATCCCTGGTTTGAGCATCTGAAGGATGTTTGGACGGACTTGTCCAAGGAAAACCCAAAGATGCTGACTATCAACAGCAAATGGCTGAAGGAAAAGAAGAAGAACAGTGAAGAAATACTCCAAGACATTCTAACAGCAGAAAGGCTTCCAAGAGCCGACTACAGGAAAATGGCTGAACTGACAGTCATTGTTCTTGGAGGAACGCCTCCTCGAGGTATTCACTGGAGTCGACCAGGCGCCATTCATCAGGCCAGATGGATGGCCAGAAACCTGTACTCCATGAAAATGCTGATGTTTGCAGATCAACTTGAGTACGACGAAGACACTGTATCAAAGCTGGAAAGACTCAACACCTTCCTTGCGCTGTTCTACACTCCTGTATGGATGATGTCAATGTCTGCTGCAGATGCTCCCGTGAATGATCTAAGTCTAATCCAGGACATGTTGAAGTACAAGAAAACTGACCCAGAGCTTGCTGATGCAGTACTTAATAAGATGGAAAACCACAAATGGTACCTGACGCAGGAAGTCGTGCCATTTGCCCTGTTCAGCAGTAGATTGAGTGACACATTGAAGCACGACATTGCTGCCCAGTTACATGCCACTGAGAAGCCAGACAGCTTCAGAACAGGAAAGCCTCTATTCCAGAGAGTCACAGCTAAGACCACCCTGGTTGATCTCATTGGCCCAGAATCACATTTCCTGCTGGACACACTGAACATTGGATCCGAGTGGCTTCTGGAACCTGTCACGTCTTGGCCACAGAATGAGGACTACAGAAAAGCGTTGGACTATGTTAAGAATCTGAAAGCGGTGAATGACATTGCTGAACGTAGTGTCAAGATGATGAGCGACTTTGCAAATGTCATAACAACAGATGCCAAGCAAAGGGACTATCTCCTTCAAGCTGTGGAGTTCAACAGACGCCGCTTTGACAGCTTCAAGAAACAAACTCTCAACAACTGACTGTGTAAATGTCATTATGAAATTAATCATCATGTAATGCTTTCACTTCTTGATCGATTAGACTTGTGACAAAATGTTAATCTCAAATTTGTGTCATGAATAAGGCGCCTTGTCTGCCTTGAGTGTGAGAAAACGAATTTTGTGATATTTCTGAAATCTTTGTATGTACCAATGTGCCATTTCTTGTTCCAAGACTATCATAATTGTATAAGTTAGAAAGAGGATTAAAAACACTTTAATTTGGTGCCTATTTTGTTGCTCTATCTTGTTTAGATAAAAGGTTATAGTGCAAAACATGATTCAAGGGACCCCGGAACTGGTGCTTTTGGCCGATTTCAAGGCAGAAAACTTAAAGCTCCATGCGGCAATGCTTCCCAACCACCTAGGTCAAAATGGTTGTGATTTTCGGCCTTTTCAGGTCAAAAAGCATGGGAAAAAGTACAGAAACCTATGAAAATAAGAAAAAGTTGATTTTTGAACAGGGCTAGTGCAGGGTTGCCTGATATCTTTATAAATAGAGCCAATTGGCAATTTTAGGCATCATTTTCGTATTCAGTGACCCAAAATTAGTAAAGATTGACTACTTTTATTTCCGAAGCATTTTGGCTGTAGACCAGTGTTATCGGTAGGGCTATTTTTTACTATGATATTTTTCACAATATTGTTATATGAAAATACTACATTAATATCCAAAAGTTTAAGTACATTAGCAATGCCTAAAAAGCCCGGGAAAAATGGAAGTACTAAAATATTCTTTGACAAAGTGCGAGTGTTATTATTCACACGATAGAAGGTTCGTTTTGCCTTGTTAAGACAAGATTCCATAAACGCAGGTGGGTAGCACAGATCACTTCCAATATCGTTGATTTTTTCCAATTCGGCATCGATGTATTCCGGACTGGCGATCCTAAGAGCGCGGAGAAACATTGAAGAAAATATGGCCTTCTTAATGGGGGTGTCATGTCCCGAGTAAAAGTGTACGTAGGACAAATTGTTTGTTTTTTCCGATAGATACTAAACTTAAAACCTGGGCTTTCCCTATGTACACGCACATCCAAAAACGGGATTGAGTTGTCTTGTTCCACTTCTAAAGTAAACTTAATGGAGGGAATTGATCATTTAACTGAAGGAGGAAGTCATCCAGGTCACGATTCATGGGCCAGATACACAAAATATCGTCAACGTACCGCAATCATGGGATGCCAACCCCCAGGATTCTCGGAATGTAAGTAATTTCGAAAAACTACATATAAATATTGGAGAGGAGGGGCGACAAGGGGTTGCCCATGGCCATCCCAAAAACCTGTTGATAATATTCGCTATTGAAAGTGAATTTACAGTCTTTGATGCAAAGCTTAATAAGTTCCAAAACGATGTGTGCAGATAGTGGCAGGTCATACTTATTTAATTCTCGGGAGAGAAAGTCAAGCATATCGTCAATCGGCACTTTTCTAAACCATGAATAAACGATTAAATTTTTCAGTAAGATCCATGGAATTTTTTACATGTGAATCATGTAGATCTTATTGAAAAATTGAATAATGTACGCACTGAAACCAACGATAGATTGATCAGTTTTGACGTTTGTTCATTGTTTACAAAAGTGCCGATTGAAGATATGTTTGACTTTCTCCCCCGAGAATTACATAAGTACGACCTGCCAGTCCAGGGATGGGGAGTCGGCCAAAAACAACCGACTCCCGACTCCTGAGTCGGTATTTTTAAAAACCGACTCCGACTCCCGACTCCCGACTCCCGACTCTTTCCTTATCATGCTGATCTACAACCTTATAAATATTGGGATGTTTGTTTCGTAGATGGCGTTTCAAGTTTGAGGCTCTAGTTGGAGCATTAGCATGTTTCCCAGTGTAAGCACTAATTTTTGCATTACACTCTTTACCATCCTTTTCTACTTGACAAATAAAAATACTTTCATCCTCATTTAGCTTAAAATATTGAAAGACTGCTGATTTTCTACTAGGCCCACGACTCATTACTAATAGGGGCTAATTAAATTAATAATTAATATATTGCTAATTTTTATATGGTACCTAGTATCCTAAAATAGAAATATGAAATTCATTTGCTAAGATTTACCAGAACAATAAATCAAATGTGGAAATGTGAATCTAGAATTAGTTCAGGAAGATATTTATTTAGGGCAGAGTAGTATTCTGGTAAATTGTTGGCATTTAGAAATTGAATCAAAGAGTCGGGAGTCGGTCGTTTTTACCGACTCCCGACTCTTCAAAAAAGCCCCGACTCCCGACTCCCGACTCCCCACCTCTGCCTGCCACTACCTGCACACATCGTTTTGGAATTTATTGAGCTTTGCATCAAAGACTGTAAATTCACTTTCAATAGCGAGTATTATCAACAGGTTTTTGGGATGGCCATGGGCAATAGGGTGTGTCAATTTTATGGAACAAAGTGAAATCTTTAGATTTTCAAAGACTACTAGTGACCAAATGATGCACTTTTATGTGCTAAATCGAAATATGGCTTTAAAATCCAGATTTGACCACTCCTAGCTACTTATATTTGAAGTTGAAGTTTACGAAAAATCAGCAATTTTTGCAAGTATTTTTTTTATTCACTACCTCCTGACTGAGATGGGGTAGAGGAGGACCAACAGTGAACCTCGTGAAGTTTGGGTTGATCTCCAGCTCAGTGGCAGTGTCTAACATCGTCCCTAGGAGCCCAGACCACTTGTTGTTGCTCAATGTCTTGCCATCCAGTGCAGTCACCAGGTGTCTGAGACTCAGCTCCCCAGTGTGCAAGTCACAGACAATCCACACCAACTTCCTGCTAAGCTTGGCTTCCACATAATGCATTACTCCTCCCTCCCAGCCAGTATTCACATTAGTACTGTCACCTCCTATGGCCAAAAGGGTCTGGTCTGCTCCTCTCTCTCTTAGCCAGTTCACCAGATGATCAGCAATGACCTCAGCATGACTTCTCTCCTCTGCAGCTTCCTCTGGTACAAAATGCCACAAATATTTCCCACCTGGTTCATTGCACACTGTGTAGTGTTCTTCCTTAATGAGGCCAGGAAACTGTCTGTCACTGCCCTCAGCTTCCATCATCACTTTGGTATCATCTCTTTTCCCATCAAAGAAGATACAGGTGATGCTATTTTCCCTAATCTCTTCATCAAACTTCTTGACCAGCTCCTTAGTCAGTCTCTCCTGAGCCCTCCTCACCTTGTTGTGGTCAATCACCAGTGCTGTGTCAAACTCTGTGATAAGACCAGCATCAATCCAGGCAGTAGTGGCAATCTCTGCAGTCTCTCTCAGCCCAGTATGATGTCTCAAGCTAGCCAGAGATATGTTGGTGATATCTTCAGTGTTGTATTTCTTCTTCTTAGCCACAGGCAAGAAAGAAGTTGTCGCAGCCTCTGGTATGAAGTCTTCGTTCACCTTTCTCCTCCCTGCCTCCTCCAGTATATCTCTAGTCTCCCCCAACTCCATCTCCAGCAGTGACTCCTCCCTCAACTCCTCTTCTTTCTTGGCTGACTCCTCTGCCTTCCTCCTCCTCTTCTCCTCGGCCTTCCTTCTCTGCTCCTGTCTCTGCAGCACTGCTTCCTGTCTCCTGGTCTCATGGTGATCAGCTAGACCCATCTGGTGTGCCCCCCACACTGCCCATCTTTTCTCTCTGACCTTTAATGAAGGCAAGCTCCTGCACTGGTATCTTCTGCTCGCTCCTGCAGCTGCAGTCAATGTGAACCTCACTGTTGCAGACAGGGTTGCACCCAAGCTCACTGCAGCTCCTGATCACACAGTGACAGGTCAGGATGTCCACCAATTTGTCCAGTTTCATCATGAACCTATCTTTGACCTCTAGCTTCACATTGCCAATGGACACCTTCACTACCTCATCCCACAGTGCCTTCACTTTAGCCCTGATCCTGACCTCAGTGTTGATTACAGGTCCTGTGAATAGAGCGTTGGCCTTTCTCCACTGAGCCAGTAGCCCTGGAACAATGTCGTTGTTAATCAGGTCATTAACTGGGTAATTCCTCCTGTCTTCCTCACTCATCTCTCTCCTCAACAAACCATACCTCAGCAGATCTCTGGCTGTGGGCACTGGGCAGCTCAGCAGGGGGAAGTTCCCTCCCAGTCCCCACCAAATGACTTAGGTGACAACTTGATTTGCTTCGGGTTCTGATTTCTTTCTGACTCATCCTGTGGACCTGTGAACAAAATAAATGTCATTGAAATTTGGATAGGCCTACTGATTATGATTACATAAAATTAAGTTAATTGAAATTCTTAATATCTTCCTATCAGCTCAGATAAAAGGTTGTGTTGTTATAGGTACCAGACTTAATTATTCAAAGTAATGACAATTTCATATATCTATCATATCAAAATATACAGAAAGTTTGGGTCACACATAACATTTCGAATAATTTAAATTACACAATATTTACATTACGAAGTAATCAAAATTGTCAAAAAGGAGGGAAAACACGCATTCACAATCAAAACTCCAGCATTTGTGACTATGTGAAACTTAGAAACCATACTGCACACCAAAAATAACCAAAGTTGACCACACATATCAATAGCACATTGATATACGATGCTTCAGTCATATTTAGGTTATATTTCAAACCTTTATGGTCAAATATAAGCAGGTAAATGGCTTTTTTAAACAACACTAAAAATATTTCTAAGTTTGCTAGCTAATATGACATCATTTGAGCATTAGTAGTTTTTGAATTGTTGACTTTACTAAAACTGACACACCCTAATGGGCAACCCCTTGTCGCCCCTCCTCTCCAATATTTATATGGAGTTTTTCGAAATTACTTACATTCCGAGAATCCTGGGGGTTGGCATCCCATGATTGCGGTACGTCGACGATATTTTGTGTATCTGGCTCATGAATCGTGACCTGGATGACTTCCTCCTTCAGTTAAATGATCAATCCCCTCCATTAAGTTTACTTTAGAAGTGGAACAAGACAACTCAATCCCGTTTTTGGATGTGCGTGTACATAGGGAAAGCCCAGGTTTTAAGTTTAGTATCTATCGAAAAAAACAAACAATTTGTCCTACGTACAGTTTTACTCTGGACTAGTGATGAAAGCCGGTATTGAAAAACTGGTATTTATACCGGTATTGGACATGAGACACGATACCGATATCGTGATTATCGATACCGGGTTTTCGGTATTGAAGAACTGCCTATTGTCTTTATTGTGGGAGCAATCAGCAAATGCTCCTGATGATACTGATGATAATGAAAAGAAAGCTGGCCCCTTTACCAATCTACTTGAACTAGGAATAGATGATAATATCAATATTCCACGTCTGCAAGACAACTGCCATGGTGTAATAAACAAGGTAAGAAGAATATATCGAATTTTTCGCAAGTCACCATTAAAAAATGAAAAACTACAAGACTTTGTTAAGGACCAATTCAACGGAAAGGAATTGAAACTCATTTTAGATTGGAAAACAAGATGAAATAGTCTTTTAAGTATGGTCGAACGATCCCTTAAATTGAAACAATGCATCCCCAAAGCTTTAAGAGTGATTCGTTCTACTGAAACCATTTCTTCAAGAGAGTGGAAAATTTTGGAAGATCTATGTGATACACTTCGTCCTGTTGAAATAATTCTTAAAAGACTATGTTCAAAAGATGCATCTCTCTCGACGGCTGAAATCTCCATCAAATTTATTTTAAAGAAACTTGTAGAGAAGAACACTCCAACAGCATTGGAGCTCAAAGACTGTCTCAGTAATTTCTATTCTTCAAGGAGACAAAGATATATTGTGGGTTTAATTAAATATCTTCACAACCCTGAAGTTTTAAAAGTTCAAGAAGAGGAACTATTTTCTATTCCATGTAAACTAGTGCTCAAAAGAACTGCAGAAAGGATTTTTAAAAGGCTTTTTCCTAAGAATGATGAAAATTTAGTTGGTTTCGAGGAAGAAAGCGAAGACCAAGACTCACAAGCATCTAACTACTCAGAGAATGTTACTGAAGACAAGAATGAAGTAGATGATCCATTGATGTGCGAATACATGAAAGAAATAGAGAAATTAGAAAAGGTACCATTGAGAAGCAATGCAACTAACTTTTATCCTACTAATGAATTTAAGAGTTTCGAAGTTTCTTCACAAAGAAGTGAAAATTTAGAGCTGTACATTGTACAAGGCATTGCTTTCCATTAAACCCACTAGTGTAGAATCAGAAAGAGCTTTTTCTGCTACTGGCTTATTTCTGACCAAGCTAAGATCAAATCTCTCTGAACAATCATTAGATAGTCTTTGTTTCCTCAAAACTTATTTCCAAAACCAAAATAAGAAATAAATATGTAAAATTATTAATAAACTTTTTTTTTTAAATTGTTATTTTCCCTTTTACCTTTGGTTATCTGATATACTTAATCATTATAAATAGTCCTCCCTTTTTCCTGCCTTCCCCTAGGAGCTGCTGTTCAAACTTTTTTCAATCAATGTATTTTCCTTTTGGTGTCGGTGACAGAATTTAAAAAGTAACTTCAGTTTTTATTGTCGTTAATGTGGTGAGTACTACAGGTTCTGCAGGCTTGTGGGAGGGTTGGCACTTGGCAGGGTGACACCAAAAAAAATCATTATAAATTATTCTCTGCATAAAACCGGTATCAACACCGGTATCAGGAAAATAATTGTTCAAATACCGGTATTAAAAATTGTCGGTATTATTTCATCCCTACTCTGGACATGACACCCCCATTAAGAAGGCCATATTTTCTTCAATGTTTCTCCGCGCTCTTAGGATCGCCAGTCCGGAATACATCGATGCTGAATTGGAAAAAATCAACGGTATTGGAAGTGATCTGTGCTACCCACCTGCGTTTATGGAATCTTGTCTTAACAAGGCAAAACGAACCTTCTATCGTGTGAATAATAACACTCGCACTTTGTCAAAGAATATTTTAGTACTTTCATTTTTCCAAAGCTTTTTAGGCATTGCTAATGTACTTAAACTTTTGGATATTAATGTAGTATTTTCATACAACAATATTGTGAAAAATATCATAGTAAAAAATAGCCCTACCAATAATTCGGGCATCATCTATAAAATTGGTTGTAAACAATGTGATTCCTTTTACATTGGTCAGACGGGAAAGGATTTGCACACGCGTGTAAAACAGCATCAATATTCCGTTAGAACGGGACAGTCGTCCAGTGCCCTTTTTGTTCCTTTGTCAGTTATCCCATTGTATTGATTGGAATAATGCTTCAGTTTTGTTTCACTCTAGCAACATTGGTAATAGAAATATTCTTGAGTCTGCTATTATCCAACTTACAAATAACTTTAACATGAGGAAAGGTCTTTTTCAACTCGATCCCATTGTTTTGAATTCGTTCAGAACGGATTTAGACAAGAAGGGCAGAGTGCTAAAACTTTGGTAATTTTCCCTTATAAATTTGTATGCTCCTCTTACAATTTTTATTTTTCAATTTATTTTTATTTTTTATTTTTTTTTGTGACCTATATATCATTCAGGCATTATCTATAAAATTAGTTGTAAACAATCCATTTGATCTTGTGTTGAATTCGGGCAAAGTGCTAAAATTGGTAGTTTTCCTTACAAATTTGTATGCTCCTCCTACAATTTTTATTTCTATATTTATGATATATATATATATATATATATATATAATATAATATATATATATTTGTTTTTTGTAACCTATATATAGTCTTGAACTCTTTATTTACTTCCGTGTTCCTGAGGATCATTAGACGAAAGCGCTTGAGCACCACTCTGTGTTTCCTTTCCTTCGTGGTTTTATTCATCATAAATATTTTTCACGTGTTACTTTCGTGAAATAATTTTCATATATATATACTGTACGTATAATATATATATATATATACAGTATATACACACACTGCATTCATTCCGTATTTTTCCAAAGATTTACAAGAATTCCGTCTTCGCTAGTGAATCTTTCTTCATCTTTCTTTCTTCTCATGGTGAAAGAGAGAATTGCAGCCTATCTCCGCTATCCACCCCACATAGCTAGACACACTCGAAACTTCTTTGAGATTCCGCTGATCTTCGTTTTTGTATTGTTTTCTCTTGAAGGTTCCTCTTCGTGGACAAAGTTATATTCTTTCTCTGGATAAAGTATGCTGTGCATTCGAGGTTCTGTGTTCTTCAGCGATGTTTGGTCGGTGGCAGTGGCGGATCCAGAGGGGGCTGAAGGGGCTCTAGCCCCCCCATTGATAGAGATATTTCCGCGAATCGCAACCTAAGTGGAAAAAATTCATATATCTGCCAAGTGAGGCTGCAGCTGATCCTTTGCCTTGGTGGAGGAATAGGGTCCGCATGGGTCTCTCTTGTAAGAGAAGTTTGATGTGGATATTCATAGTAATGAAATGCTTTAATTTTATTCATAAATACAATAATACTTGGATAGCGTAGTTAATATGGCCGAAAATATCGTGAGGCTAGGCTGAGAGTCCCATAGCCTATTACACTGCCCAACAAAAAAAACATTTTTTGCTGCTGATTTAATTCTAAGACCTTTTTCTGGATAATATTGATGTGCTGATTTCAAAAATCACCTTAGATTTTGTCCATCACATCAGGTTTTCGTGCAATGCAATATGCCTATTTTGGGTGATCCATGAAGGGCGCTTATGGGATAGTCGCGCCAAAGCTGAACATTGGGTAAAGGAAAAGTGGCCACTAAGGCAAAATTTAAATGTTGGAGATAAAAATATTGTAAACGAGCCATTGGTGGATCGAGAAAAGATCATTTTTCCACCACTCCACATCAAACTTGGGCTTATGAAGCAGTTTGTAAAAGCTTTGAATAAAGGTGATTGCTTTAATTACATATGTGCAGCCTTTCCAGGTCTTAGTGATGAGAAGCTTAAAGCTGGTATATTCGATGGTCCCCAGATAAGAAAACTGATGAAAGATCCGCAGTTCAGTAACTCAATGACCGAAACGGAGGCAAGAGCTTGGAATGCTTTTGTGGCAGTAGTTAAGAACTTCCTAGGAAACAAAAAGTCTGAAAATTATAAAGATCTTGTAAGGATTTACTTGTAAACTTTCAGCAGTTGGTTTGCAACATGAGCATAAAGTTCACTATCTCAACAGTCATCTGGATAAATTTCCAGAAAATCTTGGTGATGTTAGTGAAGAGCAAGGTGAAAGGTTCCACCAAGATATCAAAGTGATGAAGAACGATACCAAGGAAGATGGGATACCCATATGATGGCTGACTACTGCTGGAGCCTGCAAAGAGATTGTCTTGACATCTCTCAGTCTAGGAAGTCCTATAAGAGAAAATTTATCAGCACTGAAAAGTAAGAAAACAAGAAAAAGACAATGTTAAGAAAACTGGTCCCGTGCTTGCTTTAATATGGATTCATTTTTTGCTTATTTAAACACTTTTAATCACTTTATGTGTCAATATTACCATTGTATATTAAAGTTCACTCCCTGCACAATTGTTTACTTTTCCATGCTGATTCTGAGTATGTAAAAACATATTTTTTGAAAAGAAAAAAAATTGGGCATAACCCTGCCAAAATGCGATATCTCCAAAATATCCGTATTTGATTGCTCGAAAACTTGACGTGATAGGCAAAAACTAAGGTGATTTTTTAAATCAGCACACCAAAGTTACCTAAAAACAGGTGTTAGAATTAAATCAGCAAAATTGGTGTTGGGCAGTGTTATATAATGATATAGAGGTAACTGCGCAAATGAGATCTTATTAAACGCATCATTTAGAAAAACAATATTCATACTGTTCATTCGTGCAACACTGAAAGTAGTGTTTGGAGGTATTTTTCAATGAACTTTTTGTGTCCTGTGATAGGTTGGAGAGTCGTCTAGAAAGTGGCTGTATATTATTTCTATTGTGAAGTGTTTCTGGTTTTGAATGAGCGTTCCTAATAAATTGGTAATCATTGAACATTAATCTTATTACCAAGTACTTTTATGGGAATGATTGCATAATATCATATTTAAGTTTGGTTCAGAACTTCATCCGAACCCAACCAGCTCCCCCAAAACAAAAATCCTAGATCCGCCACTGGTAAGTGGTAAGGGTTGTTCACATGAGATTAGGTACAATAAAAGTAATGGCGCGCATCTTTTTCTCTCTCTCTCTCTTTAGAGTAGAAAAATATTTTGTAGAAACACATAATTTCATAACGAACCAAAAATAAAAACTTAATAAAATGCATGGCATGGATTAAGTGAAGTGAAGTTGCGTTTCTGCCGTCACAGTATTTTTCTCTTCTTTCTCTTCGGTTGCTGGATGCACGTGACAGGTATGGACAGTGTGGGAAATCTGATATCTACTCTTAATTCCTGTTTCCACCCCTTTCCTGTAGAAGCATTTAATCACTGCCGACGTAATAGCTTTGTGCGTTTATGGGTGTAGATATGGAGAGTTTAACCTTTAGTCCTTTACCTCTCTTTTAATCTTTTCGGGCTAGCCTGAAGAGGGTTATGGGATCTTTGTTGGACCAACACATCGGTAAATACAGCTGTAAATATTTTGCATAAAATAAAAATCAGATGTTCGAGGTTTTAGTGACGATCGGCAGGGGAAGGTGGGGCAACTCGGGACCCCGGGGCAACTCGGAACACCCCCTCTACAACCCAAACTAGTGCTGCCATCTAGCTTTAATCTATCTCCGTCGGTGTCGACACTGATCAGTGGCCTTGAAACAGTGGTACGGGGTTGGTTGCGACACGCAGCTCCACAAAAATTAGAAAGTCTTATTTTTTCTCCATTTGATCTAGCATCAGCGAATTTTTCCTTGCTTCATAATTCCAAAGCTGTAAGAACTTATTTTGTTGCATTTTGTGTGTAGGCTACTACTTATGGATCACTGTTTGATTTTCACGTATCGTCGTGTCTGAAATTTCATCAGTGACCGCGTGGTACTGAAATTTGGGAAAAGGGGCAAAAAGGAACCCCGGGTTCCGAGTTGCCCCACGAAAAAATTGCAACGGCTTACTCAAATTCCAGTTACACCTAATGCAAAGCTAGAACGCTATAAAAAGTGATACAGAATTTAAGAGAGAAGGTGAAGATAAATGTTTTTGTATTTAATGGGTCCAAATACTCGTCCTATATGTCTACAAAATTGTAATTTCCTTAGGGGTCCCGAGTTGCTCCACCTTCCCCTATATTATTGGTTAGTTTATACAGCGGTGTTATCTAATGTACGATGTTCTGTGTGCATAGCGTAATTGTAAAGCTAGCTTATATATTCTCCTCTTTCCTGTAAAATTTCCTTGTCTCTCTCTCTCTCTCTCTCTCTCTCTCTCTCTCCCCCCTAGTTCAAAAGACGGTTAATTCCAGCAACCAGTTAAATATAATTATTTCAGAAATTAGCGCTAATAATTTAATCTTTAATTTTAGGGTTTTATATAGCCCTCCTTCACAAGGGGTAGAATTTGAAGTTGAAATGTACAGTATAACATTTTAAGTAGCACAGTTACGCATGAAGAATCAATTAATTGTCGGGGATTTTAACTGGCCAAATATTAATTTCATTATCTTAAAGAGCGATGCTGTGGGTTTACGTGCGGTAGATTTTCTTCAAGATAATTTTCTTTCTGAAAAAGTATTAGAACCGACCCGCGGTGAGAATATTTTTTACTTTTTTAACGAAAAATTAAAATTTAGTTCAGAATGTAGACATCGGAGAAAGCTTATGCAATAACGATCATAGCATGATACGCTTTTCGTTTAATGTTAAAACTCCTTGAGAATTAAATAACTTTATGGTGCCTGATTTTGGGAGAGCAAATTTCGATGACTTTAGAGCTTCATTAACTTTAAATAATAAATTGGGATGAACTGTTAGTGTAAGATAGTGTTCCTAGCATGTGGGATAATTTCAAGAATATATTCATAAATTTAAATGAGCGCTATGTACATAGGAGAGGTAAATTACATGTGCAGCCTAAATGGTGGAATAGAAATATAGGAAAAGCAATCGTAGATAGAAATGTAGCATTCAAGAGGTATAAAAGGGATCGTACACAGCAGCACTTGCAGACTCATATAGATGTACGTAGATGTACGCGATTTTAAAATTCAAGTAGCTCGTGAATGTATGATAAAACAGATCCTAAGAAATTTTAAGATTACGTCAGAAATAGAAATTCTTGAGGGACAATATTGGGCCACTGGTAGACTTGGGTGGTAATTTAATTAATACTTATGGGGAGATAGCGATAATTTTAAATAATTTTTTTACATCAGTTTTTACAGTTGAGGATACTTCTTTTATTTTAGAGGAAAGTAATTTCTTTAACAAATTTATTGGAATTTGTTCATGAAGTATATTTGTGATTGCAGTTGAGCGGTAGATATAATATATTTAAAGTTTCAAAAGGCGTTTGACGAAGTTCCGCATAAACGATTGTTAGAAAAACTTAAAGCTCACGGAATAAGGGGTCAAGTTTTAAAATGAACTGATAACTGGTTAACTGGTAGAAAACAGAGGGTAGTAAGTACTGGTGAAGAGTCAGGGTGGGCTAATGTAACTAGCGGTTTTCCTCACTCAAGGTCAATTTTGGGACCAGTCCTTTTCATAATATACTTAACGATTTTGATATGAATTTAGTGAGTACAATTTCTAAATTTGCCGACGATACTAAAATTGTGGGTAAAGCAATTAGTTTACTTTACTAGATAGAGAAAATCTACAACGTGATCTTAATAATTTAGTAGAGCAGCCTAATAAGTGGCAAGTGAAATTGGAGCTATTGAAGAATAGGGACCCCAGCATTCTTTAGTTAGGCTTATAAGGCTAACTAACGAAAATATCACGACCTAACCTAACCAATCGTTAGGTTAACTGTACGCCCTTGACGATTGGTTAGGTTAGGTCATGATATTTTCGTTAGTTAGCCTTATAAAGCTAACTAAAGAAGGCCGGGGTCCCTATTCTTCAATAGCTCCGTGAAATTTAATATACAGCAGATAAATGTAAAGTCACGCATATAGGTTACCACAACAGTAACTTTAACTACACTATAGGAAATAGTGCGTTAAATGAAGCCTTTGAGGAAAAAGATTTAGGTGTCATTGTTACTAAAGATTTAAAGTTCTCAAAACATGTTCACTCGCGAACAATAAGGCTAATTTTGAATATAAATGTAAAGATATTGTTTTGCTATTATACAAGTTGCTTGTTAGGCCTGATTTAGAATATGCTGTACAGGTTTGGTCGCCCTATATGAAGAACGATATAGAAATGGTATAAAGCGTTCAGCGCGCGCAACAAAGTTTATTCCAACCTTACGTGGTAAACCATACGAAAATAGACTCAAAGAGTTGAATTTGTATACGCTTGAAACTTGGCGGTTAAGAGGCGAATTAATTCAGGTATTCAAAATTTTAAATCGTTTTGATAATGTAAACTTGGACGATAGGAACATGACGAGAAACAATGGCTTTAAAATTAGGGGTAAAAGAGTCAAGACTAACGTTGCGAGGGGGTTCTTCACTTATAAGATAATCGAGAGGTGGAATACCCTACCCGCGGGGGTCGTGGCAAGTACTTTAGTTAATATGTTTAAGAATAGATTGCATAGGTATTTCAGTAGCATTAATTTGCATTAAAGGGCGGGTAAAGTGGGGATGTGATTTTTAGTTAGTATAGCAGTGGCCAATTTTCCTTTTATTTCAAATGTAGCAGGAGGTGCTGATCGGGTCTGGTTACAGAGCACTGGGAGTTCTCAAATGATACCCCATTGGTAGAAATGGGAAGCATGATGGAAATTCTCGGGAGTCAAAATCTCCGAATAGCTAATTATTACTAAGTAAAGGATGGCTACTCTTTAAGTACATAGTGTTTATTTATTGAGATAGAAGCAGTGATTTCCCTTAAAAGATGTAAATGTAGTAGGAGGCGCTGATCTGGTCTGGTTACAGAGCACTGGGTATTGTCATGGATCTTTTCCAAATAGACAACCCCACAGGATTTAGCTAAAAATTTGTATACTAATAAATTTTTATATTCTAATAATGAAAATGACATTATTTTCCTGGAGAAATATGCGCAACATACGAAAAAAATTGCATTTATATGCGCACTAGTTTGCATGGCGCATGACCGTTATCTAGTTTACACCGCTCATGACGCCCGCATACGAGGTTGCTGTGTGGCCCCCGGTTAATTGAATGCCAGGTTAGGTCAACTGTACGCCCTTGACGATTGGTTAGGTTAAGTAGTGATATTTTCGTTAAAACTAACGAAAATATCATGACTTAACCTAACCAATCGTCAAGGGCGTACAGTTGACCTAACCTGGCACTCAATTGACCTAACCGGCCATTCAATTGACTGGGACAACTCGCAAGTAGATATATCACAGCACTGTATTATCATATGCTCAATTGCTCACACTACAACAATAATATTCAGACTAAACTTGGTCTAAGCAGGCAACATATAAACATTAATAACAAAAATTACTGTTTATCTGAGTTCGTATGGAGAAAAAGGTATGCAAATGAAGATTTATTTATTAAAATATTATTAAATATTGCAAATTTTAATAAATAAAGGGTATTATCTGCGTTTTATTTTGTAAAACCCACTACATAACACTACATTAATTGGTACTTAGGTATTATCGGGACTACGAAACTGTTTATTATGTATTTTTGCTCTCGTCATTTTCGTTTAAACTAATGAAAATATCACAACTTAACCTAACCAATTATCAAGGGCGTACAGTTGACCTAACCGGGCATTTTCCTAATACGAAAAGATCAGAAGATATTTAGGTGAAATAACCAATATTAACCTGTTAGGTTAATTGAATGCCCGGTTAGGTCAACTGAATGCCCGTTAGGTCAACTGAATGCCCGGTTAGGTCAACTGTACGCCCTTGATGATGGTTAGGTTAAATTGTGATATTTTCGTTAGTTTAAATGAAAATGACGTTTGGTAGTCTCAATAATACGTAAGTACCCATAATTTACTGTAGATAACGGTCATGCGCCATGCAAACTAGTGTGCATATAAATGCAATTTTTTCATATGTTGCGCATATTTCTCCAGGAAAATAATGTCATTTTCGTTATTAGAATATAAAAATTTATCAGTATACAAATTTTCAGCTAAATCCCGTGGGGTCGTTCATTTGGAAAAGATCCGTTGTCATTCTGAGAACACTCAGGAGTCAAAACCCCCGAATAAGCCTACAAAGGGATGTTATAGGGGAAGTTGGTTGGGGTGGAATTAGGAGTGTTGTAGGAGGCGCTAGTCGGGTCTGGTATCAGAACACTGGTAGTTCTCAAATGATAGACTTTTTTAACATTTTTATTTTTGCTTGTTTCTAATAGGTGGGAATTCTCGGAAGTCAAAACCTCCGAATAGCTAATAAAATTATTTTGTGAAGCCACTACTCTCTCCCCTACTTTTTTTCATTTTTGCTCCTTCCTTTTTTTTCATTATTAAAAGGTTGCTGCTTGAGGGAGGATTAATTAAGATAGAGTAGAAGTAATATTGTTTCCTTTGTAATAAATGTAGTAGGGGGCGCTGGTCGGGTCTGGTTTTAGAGCACAGGGAGTTCTCAGATGATACCCCTATTGGTGGAGAAGGGAAACTTGATGGGATCTCTCGGAACCAAAACCTCCAAACAGGTCTTCAATTTTAGGGATGCTACTTGGGTTTATAGTGTAAGAATGTTAGTACTTTTTAGGTAAATTACGGAATATCTAACTTAGCTAGCTAGAGAAAGTGTATAGTTTTACATAGAAGTAGTGATGTTGTAGCGATGATGTCGTGATGTTCCCTTTTCTGTAACTGGTTTCAGAGCACTAGGAGTTCGCAAATGAGAAACTTGATGAGATCTCTTGGAAGGCAAAACCACCGAATAGCAGAGCTGGGCACCGCAAACTCAAAATCACTTCCGCAATCGCAAATCCGCAAACTCAAACCTTACCTTCCGCAACCGCAAATCCGCAAACTGCTTGCCATTTTTGGTGCCGCAAACGCAAATCCGCAAACGCAAACCATATTTCCAATTTTTACAGTGCTGGGCACTTCCGCAAACACTTCCGCAAACCGCAAATTCCGCAATCGCAATTTTAACTATAAAAAGTATCCAAAACATTAAAGAGGTATAAAAAGTTTTTATATCTTTTAAATGTTTAATGTTTTAGCCTTGTTTTTATTAAAAACAAGGCTAAATAATTTATTACAATAAATCACTATTGTAGAAGAAATAAAAATACTACATATATTGATATATTATATTGAACAAAAACACCTCCTGCAAGTAAATAGTAAATAAATTAAATAATAAATTTAATCATTTGAATTTCATAAATTTTGAGACTTAGACACGTTAGAGAAGACTGTACTGTAACTGTAGTAACTGTCTTGGCCAGTGGCCACGTGGGAAATTTGCGGAAAGATTTGCGTTTGCGGTCTTAGTTCCGCAACGCAAATTCACTAATTTGCGATGACTTTGCCGCAAACGCAAATCCGCAAACGAAAAACATACTTCCGCAATTGCGGAATTTGCGGTTTGCGGAAGTGTTTGCGGAAGTGCCCAGCTCTGCCGAATAGTCATATTCATCTCCAAGGAAGTTACTAAGTTATAATGGAACTCTAATTTTAAATATTGTATGTCAAATTTCGCACCCCCAAAAAAAAAAGAATAAATTTAGCAAGATGAATAAAAATTGTGCATATTATACATTATTATTCCCCATTATGCATGGGAATTCCTAATTGTAGGTCTGGCCAGCTGGAGGTACCCTCTGGACCAGTGCTCCTTCATGTTTGTTTAAAAATTTCCTCCTACACTTAGTCCTCCCTCCACTTTAGAGAATTTCCTCTGATTGGTTTGTGCCACACACAGCATGGTCAATCATCGAGTAATTCATCTTTTGATCACTTGCCTCATAAACACCTCTAAGTGGGAGACTTTTGAATTCGGCGTAGCAACAACGAGTGATCACCCACGAAACACTTTCACTCTCCATAAGGGATAAGTACACGGGGAAAGATACAGGGACCCTCCTCTGATATTCCTCGCAGGGAAGAGATTTTCTCTATTCTTGTGGTGGCACAACATCACGAAGTATGAACAACTCAATATATCACTCGTTACATAAACACCTTTCACGGCGGAGACCCAAGTTGAATACTCGCGACATTCAAAGAGTTTGCAGAGACATGCATATGGCAGACGTCCAATTACAGAAATCACGCTCAGACACTCGCTTACCTTGCTAATAGACTAGATAAGTCTTTTATTGAAATGCATATTACCTGGGTAATTCGACGCAATACTGTATATGATAAATCTTCGATATGGTGGCTTTGGCAGGCTACGGAGAAATGATGCAACGGCAAAATAATGAATTCTTGTACATAATAAATAAATAAAAACATTCCTTAAAAATAATGCAGGGCATAGATTAAATTAGTCGTTTAGTATTCATGCTATCCTTTATTTCACCCTCTCTTCTAATGGGTAACTGAGTACACGATATAAGTGTACGTATGGTGTGAATGAACTCTGAAACTATTCTTTTCATTATACTTTTTCATACTTTCCTGTGCAGAAGTCGAATAGACTTTAAAAATATTAGGTTATATAAAAAGACAGTTCCAATATAGAAACAAGGAGATTGTAATGTCTCTTTACAATTCACTAGTTGAACCTCAACTCGAGCATTGTGTGCAGCTCACGAATTCCATCGTGACGGAATTACACAGCACAACCCGTTTTGGTAATTTTCTAGCCATGCTATTATTAGAAAACGTTGGAAGTAGTTATTAAATAGTTATTTTCTAAATCTTCCTAGTCATAACTTTACTACCGAATCTCTGGAAAATTAGCACATTTCTTTGTTAAATTATGAAACAATGTATGTGACGGAATTAAGTGTCTCCAACAAATATTTTTACACAGTTGCAGTATTTGTGGATATCTCTAAACTGGTAGTATCTCGTGATTTTTTTTTTGTGGAAAAAGCAAGCAAAGGTCGAGTATGGTTGAATGTAGGTGTATATAAACTCTGTCTAGGCAGGTACCGTCGCTATCCAACTCTTGACTCTCACTCAGCTTATATTTCTGTCCGGAATCGTGCAAAATCTGTTCTTCGACTCGCCAAAAATTCCTTCATCAGACAAAAATGTGAAAACCTATCCAATTCTAATTCTTCTCGCTCTTTCTGGCATCTAGCTAAGAATCTCTTCAACAACTTTACTTCCTCTTCTTTCCCTCCTCTTTTCCATTCCAACGGCTCAGTTGCTGTCTCTTCTCCTGACAAAGCTGAACTCTTCGCTCAAACTTTCGCTTACAATTCAACCCTGGACGATTCCGATGCTGTTCCTCCATCTCCTCCTCCCTCTGACTTTATTATGTCTAAAATTAGAAAATCTTCTAAAGATGTTTTTTTCTGCCATATCTGGGCTCAACTCTAAGAAGGTGTATGGTCCTGATGGTGTTCCTCCTGTTGTTCTCAAGAACTGTGCTTCTGTGCTGACACCCTGCCTAGGCAAACTTTTTCGTCTTTGTCTCTCATCTGGTACTTTTCCTTCCACCTGGAAGTTCGCTTTCATTCAGTCTGTCCCAAAGAAGGGTGACTGCTCTCAACACTCCAACTATCGCCCAGTTGCTTTGGTTTCTTGACTTTCTAAAGTTTTTGAATCTATTCTTAATAGGAAGATTCTTAAACACTTCTCTTCTCATAATCTTTCAAATCGTCAGTATGGGTTCCCCAAGGGACGCTCTACTGGCGATCTTCTTGCAATTTTGCATATCTCTCTGACTCTTGGTCATCCTCTTTTTGGGATTTCGGTGAAACTCTTGCTATTGCGCTAGACATGTCAAAAGCTTTTGATAGAGTCTGGCACAAATCTTTAATTTCCAAACTGCCTTCCTTCAGTTTCTATCCTTCTATCTGTGCCTTCATCTCTAATTTCCTTTCTGGGTGATCTATACCCTGCGGTTGTAGATGGCCATTGTTCTTCTCCGAAAGCTATTAACAGTAGTGTTTCTCAGGGTTCTGTCCTGTCATTCACTCTTTTTCGTTTATTTATTAATGATCTTTTAATTCGCACTTCCTGTCCAATTCACTCCTATGCCGATGATTCCACTCTTCACTTCTCCACCCGCTTCTCAAAGCGTCCCTCGCAGCAGTCACTTCATGATTCGCGTAGGACGGTTATGGGACACCTGACCTCTGATCTTTCTGCTATATCTGATTGGGGCAGAGAAAACTTGTAGCTTTCAATGCCTCAAAAATTCAGTTCCTCCGTCTGTCTTCTCGTCACAGTCTTCCACATAACTATTCCCTTACCATCAACAACACACAACTCAATCCTTCTCTTCTCTTAACATTCTTGGCGTTTCCTTTTCTCGTGATTTTTCCTGGAAAGATCACATATTCTCTCTCTCTCTCTCTCTCTCTCTCTCTCTCTCTCTCTCTCTCTCTCTCTCTCTCTCTCTAAGAGGTTCGGTGTGCTGTACCGCCTCCGCAGTTTCTTCTCTCACATCAGTTGCTGTCTCTGTACAGGGGTCTTGTTTACCCCTGTATGGAGTATGCTTCTCGTGTGTGGGGTGGCTCAACCCACACAGTCGTACTTGACCGGGTGGAATCAAGGGCTTTTCGTCTCATCAATTCCCCGCCTCTAACTGATTGTCTTCAATCTCGCTCTCTTCGCCGCAATGTTGCCTCACTCTCTCTTTACTATCGCTATTATAACGAACATTGCTCTTCTGAACTCTCTAACTGCATGCCTCCTCCTTTAAGGAGAGCACGCAGCACCGGACTTTCTACACTTTCTCATTCCTATTCTGTCCAACTATCTAACGCAAGGGTTAATCGGTATTTTCAATCTTTCATCTACTCAACCGGTGAACTCTGGAACAATCTTCCTCAATCCATCTTTCCTCCTATCTATGACCTTCCATCTTTCAAACGCAGAGTGTCTAGGCATCTCGAAAACCCCGGACCTTGATTTTGGCTCTCTTCTTCTTCTATGGGAGAGGCACTTTTGCGGGCATTTGCCCTTGGCCCCCTCTTCCTACATAAAAAAAATGCTGTTTAAACTTGGGCGAGCAATTATCGTGACGGAATTATTTTTGGAGTGACATACCTATACCTGTTTGGTAATTCCGTAACAAGACAGAATACTACATAAATATTTTATGCACAATATCTTTCATTCCTGACAAACGTGAAGAATCAACACTCTGTTATTACAAATGTCATTATTGATCACCTGCAACTTTAAAAATAGCTTTATTGTCATGATTCGGTGGAATTCATGAGCTTTGTTCTCCGCTTAGGAAAGATATAGAAAGGTTGAAAAAGGTACAAGCAACGGCTACAAAAGTGATCCCTTCAATGAGACTGCAAAACTACCAACGAAGATTAGAACGCTTAAATCTATTTTCCTTAGAGACCAGGAGATTACACGGTCAGCTTATTCAAGTTTTCAAGAAGTTCAATAGAATAGACAGGGTAGAATACGAGAAATTATTCTCATTTAATACCATTTCGACAAGAAATAATGTTTTTAAAGTAGAACTTAAAACATTTAGGTCCTCCATCTGTGATCATTTCTTCTCATATAAAATAGTTAATATTTGGAACCAACTTCCCTCGGAGGTTGTTTCAAGCGAAAGTGTAAATACTGAGACCTAAAAATAAGTTGAAAAAAGTCCTGAATATACACAGGGTTCAAGACTGTCCTTACATACGTATAATATAATTTAAGAAAATAGTATTATAACGTAACCTTGCGGGAGTTTGTTTGAACACTTCCTCCTACACTTAATTCTCCCCCGACTTTAGAGAGACGTCTCTGGTTGATTGTGCCCCACATAGCATGATCAGTTATGAGCAACTCATTTTTTTCATCACTTGCCTCATAAACACCTCTAAGTGGGAGATTCTTGAATTCACCGTAGCAACAACGAGCGATCACTCGCAAAACACTCATTCTTCATAAGGGACAAGTATACGGGGATAGATACAAGGACCTCTCACTGATTTTCCTCGGTGGAAAGAGAGTTTCTCTACTCTCGTGGTGGCACAACACCGCGAAATATGAACAACTCAGTATATCACTTGCCGCATAAACACCTTTCATGACGGGAGACCCAAGTTGAAACTCGGTGACATTCAAAGAGATGGCACACACACACACACACACACACAAACACACACAAACACACACACACACACACATGACAGACACCCAACTACAGAAAACACGCTCACACACTTGCCTGCCTTGTAATAGACTAGATAAACATTTTGTAGAAATACATAATTTTCTACTGAATAAAACTAACAAAAATTTGCATGACATGGATTAGGTGAGGTAAGTTGCGTTTCTGCCGTCCCTATTTCTTATTTTCTCTTCCTTCTCTTGGTGGGCTGGGTGCATGTGAAGGGTGAGGGCAGAGTGTGGAGAATCTGGTTTCCTTTCTCAATTCCAGTTTCAACCTCTTATTTTGTAGAAGAATTCCATCACCTTGCCAGCGTGATGGTTTCGGGCGTACATAGGTGTAGACATAGAGAGTTTGCACGATACCTAGGTTAACAGAGCTGTAAATATTTTACATGATATCAAAACGTATGTTCGAGGTTTTTGTGACGATAGCAAGTAGTTGACATTCTTATGTTAGTTTGTACAACCATGTTCTCTAGTGTACGGTTTCTGTTTGCATTAACGTAATTGTCGAGCTAGTTTATATATTCTCCTCTTTCCTGTAAAATTTCCTCGACTACTTTTCCAGGTTCAAAGTATTTTCTGTACCTGCCTCTGGCGGGGAGGGAGTAGAAGGTGGGGAGAGAGCCTTATGCTTTTCTATCCGGTTTTCTACTACTCCTAGAATAATTATAAAATGCACTAGTTTAATAACATAACCTTTCCGAGTGGACCGAAAGGTTTTTGCGGCTTCCTCTTGCCCTTTTAACAACTGTCCTTGTAACTCTCTCTCTCTCTCTCTCTCTCTCTCTCTCTCTCTCTCATATATATATATATATATATATATATTTGTTTTAACTGGATAATTTATAACAATGATATGCTAGTAATCAGTAAATTAGCCGCTCAAAAAACATGAATCTTTAATTCTAAGTTCTGGTTCAACTTACGGTTCTTGAAGGAGGGTTTGAAACATTCAGGTTTTAAGCAAATGAGGAATCGAGTGACGAAACGAGTCTGCTTACAACAGCGATGATACAATAATGAAAGACTCTCTATTACTGTAATTGGTTGATGAGAGATTAATTGGAAGAAGAAACTAATCGGACCGATTAGTGGATTAATTGCGATAGCCCAACATTTTATATATATATATATATATATATATACATATATACATATATATATATATATATACACACAAACTCAGAATGGTCCCCTGAGAAATTTATATGTTAAACACAGACCGTGCATGGAACAAGGAACTCTTCTGGGAAAATTAAATCCACTATAGTCCGAATAAGTAATGGTAAATGACAAATACCATAGTTTTTCTTTTTCATGATGCTAGCCCGACGTGGGCAACGGGTCTCTCGCAAAGCTGGATCCTGTCTGCTTTGCAGATAGCTGGTGAGGGAAGCTATATTTATGGGATCTCTTTGCGAGAGACCCGTTGCCCACGTCGGGCTAGCATCATGAAAAAGAAAAACTATGGTATTTGTCATTTACCATTACTTATTCGGACTATAGTGGATTTAATTTTCCCAGAAGAGTTCCTTGTTCCATGCACGGTCTGTGTTTAACATATATATATATATATATATATATATATATATATATATATATATTATTGTAGGTGTTCATAAGTATTCCTATAGATAAATATTTCAGTTATATTCGTCCTTATCTTTTGTACTATGCATAGGATTGTTAACATGAAAAGTTTACCGTTCGTTTGGAAAAATTTAACAAATAAAAAAATTACTTTAACTCCAGTATATAATATAAAACATCAAAGAATTTGAGGAAAATTAAAAAGTTAAAATGCGAAAGTTTTCATACATTTATTTAAAAAATTATTTAATACTTTGTATGTCCACCTTACGTCTGAAGAATTTAAAATTTTATCAGTGGTTGGCTATTTATTTATTAGAGACTCTTGGCAATTCTGAATCCTAGAATTTTCTCTGTGAATCTTCATGGAAGATGGATAGTGTACAAAGAAGGGTAAGCAATGGGTCATCTTGGTAAAGAGCTGTCTACGGATCTTAAGAGATCTCATATTGCTGCACACGAGCCTGGAAAGAGTTATAGGAAGATAGAAGAACTTAAAATTTCATTTACGATGGTTGCTGCAGTTATAAAGAAATGGAAAGGATTTGAAACATTCAAAACTCTACTAAGGTGTGGACGACCTTGCAACATTTCAGAACGTACAGCTAGACGGATTGAAAGAATGGGTGCTGCGAATCCACGAGTAACTGTAGGATATATTTGCCAAACATTAAGACTGTCTGAGATCGATGTTCATCACTCTACTGTACGTCGTACATTGAGAATGGTCTGCATGGAAGAGTTGCACGAAGAAAACTTTTGCTACGAAAAACGCACAAAGACGCTCGTTTAAAGTACGCTAAGAACCACAAAAATGATAGATTTACATTGTGGAAGAAGGTTCTCTGGACAGACGAGACCAAAATAGAATTATTCGGGAACAACAAGCAACGATATGTTTGGCGAAAATCAAATACTGCATTCGAGGAAAAAACATCATTCCTACAGTTAAACATGAGGGTGGTAGCTTGCTTCTTTGTGGATGCTTTAGTACTTCTGGTCCAGGAAAGCCTGTTGCTATTAATGGAATCTTGAATTCATAATTCAAATTCAAAATTCAAAAAACTTTATTCAGAAAAGAATACAACTGACAGAGTTTTACAATTTTTAGATATTTGATATGACATTAATATGTTCACAGTACTCCCATCTGACTGAATATGTCCTTGGAAGCATGGGGGCTTTTTAAGCAAAATTAATGGCATTTAGTTTATTTATTACATATAATAAAAGTAATAACAAAAATTAATAATAATAATAATAATAATAGCAATAATAACAATAAATAAAATGTAAAGTTTATGAAATGTTACATAATTTAAAATAAAATGATTTGTTGTATATTTATCATAGTAGAAAATAAACGATGCTTTATGAAAAAATATAAAAAAATGAATAAATTACGAAATTAAAATTGCTTAATGAGATTAGCATATTTTAAATAGTTGATTATAAAATGGGAATTTCATTACTATGGTAAAAATGGCAGTAGTGAACTTATAGGGGCTAATGAAATGCTTTTTTAGTGATTTGCGGAATACATTTAGTGATGAAGCCTGCCTGATATGCAGGGGAATTGCTTTTCACATATCTGCTCATTTGAGAGAGTGCATTTCCCGCAGTTTCGAGTGTATACTGTAGTTAGGTTTGTGTACAAAATCCCTGGGGAGCGTTGTGTTATAATAGTGTATTTGATGGAGGGTGATTGTCTTTGAATGAGTGATGTATGTTGATTTTTATTAATAACTTTGAACGTATTGACAGCAACACTAAATCTCTCAGTCATTTAGCTTTAAAATAGATAGCTTTTAAACATTGGTGAAGTGTGATTTTGTCTCTTGTCATTATTCGAGAGAATTCGTAGACATTTTTTACGAATTACTTCCAAATGATGTTTCATATATTTCTTTGAGTTACCCTATGTTATAATGTAATATAATAAATGTGGAGTACGTTTTGAGGAAGGGTCTTCCTTAGTTTAAATTGAAATCTTCATATTTTGCCTTCGATATGTTGTACATGACTTTTGAAATTTAGTTTTTCATCTAAATTAATGCCAAGTACTTTAACCTTATTCATCCATTTTTATTTGACAGTTTGTATTAATATGTTTTGTGGTAAAGATCATACAAGATGACTTTGTCAGTTTCAACAAAAGTTTATTAGCACACATCCATTTATGAGTATACACATTTTCTAATTGGCCGTTCATTTCATAAATCAGAAAGTCTGCGTTGTGATGGGAAGAAGCAAGTTTGGTATCATCTGCATATTGCACGCAATTCAATGGGGTTAAGATGAAAATCGTTGACGTGAATTAGAAATAGTAATGGGCCAAGAATAGATCCTAGTGGGAAACCACAAGTTAGCATCGCCTTGTCGGATAAATAACTTTTTAATTTGATGTACTGATGACGATTTGACAGATATAATTTAAACTAATCGAGGATATTTCCTCTTATTCCATATACATGAAGTTTATTCAATAAGATTTCACACGAAAGTGTATCAAATGCGTTTGACAAGTCGAGGAAGATCAAGACTTGAGTATACGAACTACAAATGAAAAACTAGTTATATTCAGTGCTTATAATAAAACAGGCAATTACCAATTTGATGTAAGAACATTCATCTTTAGGACAACTTAAATAGAAATAATTTAACGTACCAGGTTTTTACTCACAAGTAGTCAGATATGCAAGTGTTGAGTTTGCAAAGTATGGGGATTTATTAATATATAATTATTAATAATGAAAAATAAGTAAAATTTTTATATAAATAAAAAAACATAAGTTAGCTAGGTTATAAAGTCCAAGTAGGCTTCAGGCCTGGCCCGGCCTGTGTCCGTCATGCTTTCAACAAGCCCACTTATACCCGGCCCATGCGCCGGGTCTTACCCGTGCCCGTGCAGACCTCTAGCCTCCGGTAACTCAAAACAAAATACGTGAGTTCCTGCACGAAAACGTCCAGACAGGTCTCAATGTGTTCTTACTGGAACAGGTGACATTGTTTTATTCACCCAACGGGGTGTGAGAAAAATGATCACGTGATACTACACCATGAGTTCATCCAATCCTGTATTCGTAAATGTTAGTGTTCAAATAGTGTTTGGAATATATAATTAAATAATTTCATACTGTCAAATAGGTCACATAAGTTAAGTAATGTATTTAAAGTTGTTTGTAAATTCCAGGATCAAACGGAAAAGAGACGAAAGAATATATTTTCCAAATACGAGATGAAAAAAACGAATTCTCGAGGTTGGAGGGAGAAAGAGAGCGTACAAGAAGACCGGAAGATAGTCGGGACCAGTGAAACAGAGTGAGAAGAAAGTCGGTAACAGTCGAACAGAGGGAGAATATAGTCGGGAACACCCAAGTATAGAGAGAGAGAGAGAGAGAGAGAGAGAGAGAGAGAGAGAGAGAGAGCATCAGAAGTCGTATTTGCTCTACCTTGTCATTTTTAGTTTATATTCTCACACAGCCCGTCGGAAGTGACGCCAACTTTTAAGATGAATTTAGGCCAGCAAATTCAAGTTAATTTTTCCTTGGGGCCGTCTTACGGAAAATTCCTTTCTGCCCTAGGCTTATAATTAAAGAATCAAAACCCGACCCGAGTTAGAGCTAAAAAATTTCGATTCTTCGATTCGCTAACTGTAACCTGTCGAGACGATAAACTGGCACTACCCTAAAACCATGGAATATCGAAACCGTGGAATAACAATTGAAAAAATAAATAAATATATATAGTCTATATATATTATTTTATTATATATAATATAATATAATAACGTTATAAAATAGTTGGATATTTGAGAGATTACGCTTTTATAAAGATCTGAGTGCGCTCAATGCGCGTGGTCAGCTTTTGATTTTGTGATGTCACAGAATCACGTGCGCGCGCCTTGCGGTGTGACAAATTTGGGCCAGTTCTTTGGGTTCAATTGTTTATTACGCTTTTCAGTATGTTGTTGCTGGTGCATGTATGTTGTTCTGTTGGTGCATGCAAATTGTAAAGTATAGGTGAGTGCAGTGCACAGTCGCAGTCGAATTGAATCGAAAATCGAATCGAAATAAAAATATCCGAATCGCGCACCCTTAGGCTTATTCTTGTTCCGCGCTAGGCCCTACTCCCGGTTCGTTAAACCAAGAGAAAACAAACCATCTTACATGACCCAGGTCAGTTTGTTTCCCTTCTCTTCGAACCAAGAGGCCATTCTCGAGATCCTACCATAAACCTCTACCTCAAGGCTGACCTGGGTGATACAATTACCGTGAGAAGACAAAAATTAAAATCGAACGAATTTTAAACAATTTAAAACATTTTAATTTTTTTTAACACTGTAGCAAGAAACCTATTGATATTTTTCAATAACAATAATCTAAACTACCTTGGTTTAGAGATTTAAACAACAAAATCTTAAAACTAAAATTTTTGTTCCTATCTTAGTAAGAGATTTAGGCGCACAAATTTGCCGTCACAACAAATCACACAAAAATAAAATTGTTACAATATGTACATTTTGTAGTGGGTGACGGGACTTTTCGAACACCCTGAACATTCACCACGATCACCTGCACCATCGCAGACTTTTTTAAATATGGATAATCATTTTTTCATATCGTCGGTAAATTTACACTTTCTTTTCGGCATTTTAGGGGTTAGTTATTTATAACTTATAATAAACAACAAACAACTTTTTTCCCCACAGAGGGTTGCTAGATGAGATTTCTAACAAAGAGACAGAAAACCTGAAAAGCAAGGGGACACACTTATAAACCGGGACAGAATTACAAGCCGGACGGAACGTTGGGACAAGAGCTCAAAACTGGGACTGTCCCGGTCAAATCGGGACGTATGGTACTATGGTAAGCCTATGCATTAAGGATAGTAACAATCTAACAAACCACCCACGATGGGTACAATGGAAGGGTCACCCACCAGCCACCAACGACCAAGGGTCACCGGGAACGAACATCACCACGGGAGGAACCCTGCACTCAATACAAGGATATGCAATAAATATAAAGGATTTAAACAAAGAGTAAAATACATAATGAACATTCTATGCGATAGACGATGCGATAAAAATAAACTCATTCACAAATTAAAAAAGTTAACGTGGGGAATGTCTAATACTGTATATTAAATAAATTCAACTACATTAAACCTACTGAATTCATTAATAAGTTAGATATACTCGTAGAAGTCATGCATACACGTACGTACGTATATGTGTTGTATATATGCATGTATACAGGGTGGCGCAAAAGTCAGGAACCACAAGCACATTTTATTAAATTATAATATATGTTCGAATTGGTGGCCTTCCGCTTGGAGACACTTTCTGACGCGTTGAATGCATGATGTTTGAACATTCCTTAACACATTGGTACTGATTTTGGCACACTCACATGTGATTTTATCCTGTAGAGAACGTATGGTTCTGGATCGATCAGCATAGACTACCGACTTGAGATGGCCCCACAAGAAAAAGTCAAGAGGCGTGAGGTCTGGAGACCTAGGTGGCCATTCGACGGGCCCTCGCCGTCCGATCCACTTGCTTGGGAATGTTTCATCTAAAGAACTCCGGACGATGGTTGCGAAATGTGGTGGTGCACCATCCTGCTGAAACCACATCTCCGCCCGTTCTGCCAAGGGAATGTCGTCCAGTATGGGCATTAGAAATGTTTGCAGCATATGCAGATGTTTCACCTGTTACATTGCTGTCGAAAAAGTATGGCCCAATTAACCGATCACCCTAGAGCGCAGTCCACACCACAATTCGTGGATCGAATCGCACATGTCCTTCCTCCATCCAGTGGGGATTCTCATTGGCCCAATAGCGCGTATTATGCCTATTGACACGACCGCTGAGGTGAAATATCGCTTCGTCGCTGAACATGATCTTTCGTTGAAGCTGTCGATGTTGTAGAAACCACTGGCAGAACTCTATACGATGGTCTGTGTCGTCACCGTGCAGTTCCTGAACGAGTTGGACTTTGTAGGGGTGATTTTATCCTGTAGAGAACGTATGGTTCTGGATCGATCAGCATAGACTACCGACTTGAGATGGCCCCACAAGAAAAAGTCAAGAGGCGTGAGGTCTGGAGACCTAGGTGGCCATTCGACGGGCCCTCGCCGTCCGATCCACTTGCTTGGGAATGTTTCATCTAAAGAACTCCGGACGATGGTTGCGAAATGTGGTGGTGCACCATCCTGCTGAAACCACATCTCCGCCCGTTCTGCCAAGGGAATGTCGTCCAGTATGGGCATTAGAAATGTTTGCAGCATATGCAGATGTTTCACCTGTTACATTGCTGTCGAAAAAGTATGGCCCAATTAACCGATCACCCTAGAGCGCAGTCCACACCATAATTCGTGGATCGAATCGCACATGTCCTTCCTCCATCCAGTGGGGATTCTCATTGGCCCAATAGCGCGTATTATGCCTATTGACACGACCGCTGAGGTGAAATATCGCTTCGTCGCTGAACATGATCTTTCGTTGAAGCTGTCGATGTTGTAGAAACCACTGGCAGAACTCTACACGATGGTCTGTGTCGTCACCGTGCAGTTCCTGAACGAGTTGGACTTTGTAGGGGTGGAAACGATTTGTTGTAAGAATTCGTTGAATGGATCTTCTGGAGACACCCGTTTCCTGGGATAGCTTTCTCAAGGACTTACATGGGCTGTTTTCGAGATGATTGAGTATCGTTAGTGGTGTTGCTGCATCGGTTGAACTTTTTGGCCGGCCACTACGCGGTTGATCATGAACATTTCCCGTTTCTTTGAAGCGACTGAACAGTTTTCCAACTGATGCCTGAACAACTGGCGGCCTCTCAGGGTGTCTGTTATTAAAAGCAGTAGCAACTGATCGGTGTGTGTTACCACGCCTTGCACACATTAAAACTATCTCCACCCGTTCATCTATTGTCAATTTCTATGCCATAGGTTCAACAACAAATCTGAAAAGAACAAAACATATTAAAACACAAATTACACTGGGGAACAAATTTTAACTTTTTTTTGTTTCTTGGACGTGAACAGATCGGTCTTATAGGATTTTTTCCGCTGATTCCGAATATAGCCGTAGAATTTCTATATCACCCAAGGTTACTGATAAATTTGTATTTTAATATTTATTCAAAAAGTGTATAGAAGTTAGTAAAAATACTTCATAAAAATTATATTAGTGGCAGATTGGCATTTAAAATATTCTTCTTAAAACTTCTTTGTCACTGATTTTCTCTCGTAGTTTTCATTAGGAGCTTCTCGCATCAATGTCCAGCAGTAATCAACTAACATTGCCGGATCCCACCTCCCTTGGTAGCGTTTCTCCATAGTAGCTATATCTTGGTGGAACCTTTCTCCATGCTCATCGCTTACGTCGCCGAGGTTTTCAGGGAAGAAATCTAAATGGGAGTGCAAGAAATGGATTTTTAGCGACATATTACATCCCAATAACCTATATGCTTCAATCATGTCCTGCACTATTTTTTCATAGTTAGAGGCTTTGATGTTCCCTAGAAAATTTGTGACAACATTCTTCATGGCCTCCCATGCCACTTTTTCTTTTCCTCTCAAGGCATCATCAAACTTTTGATCTTTCATGAGCTCTCTGATTTGGGGACCAACAAAGATCCCTTCTTTTATCTTTGCATCGCTAAGTCGTGAAAACTTTTTCTTCAAATATTTGAATGCCTCATCTTTCTTGTTCATTGCTTTAACAAAATTTTTCATGATGCCAAGTTTGATGTGAAGTGGCGGTAAGTATATTTTCTTGGGGTCAACTAAGGGTTCATGAGACACATTCTTCAGTCCTGGGATACATTTTTGACGAAGTGGCCAATCCTTTACAAAATAATGCGAATCTCTGGCTCTGCTGTCCCATTCACAAAGGAAGCAGCAGAACTTCGTATAACCGAGCTGCATTCCCAGAAGAAGCGCGACGACTTTTAAATCCCCACATATATACCAACGAAACTGGTCATAATTAATCTGCTGAAGGATGAGTTTCATATTTTCGTAAGATTCCTTCATGTGGACAGCGGGCCCTACAGGAATGGAAGGGTATTTATTTCCATTGTGAAGTAGTACAACCTTGAGGCTTAGCTTCGAAGAGTCAATAAATAAACGCCAATCTTCAGATTGTGCTCATGACCGAGAGCTAACAGCAGTCCATTTACATTATTACAGTAGCATAAACCACCTGACGAGGAGAAATACTGCATCAGATCTTTTTGGCGAGTGCGGAACGCCGATATGCTTGTATCTTTTGCCAGCAAATTCCATTCACGTAACCTGGAGCCCAATAATTCCGCTTTCTTTTTCGGAAGGTCCAAATCTCTCACGAGATCATTCAGCATAACCTGCGTTATCATACGTGATTTATTTGATTCAGGTTGCTGAAAGTCTGTATCTTTAGTGTCATCAATTTCCATTGGTTCAACTTCAGACTCTTCATCCAGTGTCCATGACTTTGGGGAGTTGGAATTGGGTTATCATCGTCATGTAGTACTGGTCTCATGGCAGATGCAAGATTTGGGTATTGAATTTTGTTTATTTTTGGCAGAGAATCCTGAAACGTTAGTCATACAAAAATAGCAATCCGTTAGGTGATCCTTGGGCTCTCTCCAAATCATTGGTATGGCAAATGGCATAGATTTGCGGGTACCTTTAATCCAACCCCTAAGAGTGACGGCACAGGAAATGCATGAGATATGAGGTGCCCAGGATTTGTCTTGGTCGCCTACCTTATATCCAAAATAAAGTTCGTAAGCCTTCTTCACGAGTGGGGTCATCGTCTTCCTCTGTGCCATTATGGTCAGTTCTCCACATACGTAGCAAAATGTATCTCTGGGATTAATACAGTTTTGATTCATGCTGGCGGAAAATTATTGAAATCACGGAAAACTTTTTGGAATGAAAAACCAATTTTTTCTACTATGAAAAATTTCAAAATTTGAGCAAAACTTGAAAAAAATTTCTTTCTTTTTATTAAAAATCTGTTTGTTTAAATAGCTATATTTTTTTAATGCAAAAAATACTATTAAATATAGTTAACCTGGAAAAAAAAGAATAAAATTAAATTAGTACACTTAATTTTAACTAATATTTTGGGAAAACTCTGAGTAAATGGAAATATTATTTTCTCGAAAACTATGGGTGATAGAAACATTCTGAAACCATATTTGGAATCAGCATCAAAAGTTCTATAAGAAACACCAAATAGTTTTCAAGAAACAAAAATGTTGTTCCATAGTGTTATTAAAATGTGCCTATGGTCCCTGACTTTTGCGCCACCCTGTATATCAGTGGCGTGCAGTCAGTAGACGCAAGGTATGCTCAGCGTACCCAAAGAAAACGAATCTTTACCGTTTCATGTACTGTTTCCGATTTTGTTGAAAATAATATATTTAATGTAGAGTTTTACGCTGATCTAAAAAATGTAAGTCGTTGTTTGGAGAAATGAGCGGTTCAAAAGTTAGGTTAGGTTAACTGAATGCCCGGTTAGGTCAACTGAATGCCAGGTTAGGTTAATTGAATACCCGGTTAGGTCAACTGTATGCCCTTGACGATTGGTTAGGTTAAGTTGTGATATTTTCGTTAAAACTAACGAAAATACCACGACTTAACCTAACCAATCATCAAGGGCGCACAGTTGACCTAACCGGGCATTCAGTTGACTTAACCGGGCATTCAGTTGACCTAACCTGGCATTCAGTTGACCTAACCGAGTATTCAGTTGACCTAACCGGGCATTCAATTAACTTAACCGGACAGAAAAATAACGGTCGAAATCTATTCACACAAATACTTAGTGACATAAGCCAATATTACTAAAGAATACGGATCAAGTAAAGATAAGCACCCCCAGCCTTCTTTAATTAGCCTTATAAGGCTAATTAACGAAAATATCACGACCTAACCTAACCAATCGTTAAGTCAACTGTACGCCCTTGACGATTGGTTAGGTTAGGTCGTGATATTTTCGTTAGTTAGCCTTATAAGGCTAATTAAAGAAGGCTGGGGGTGCTTATCTTTACTTGATCCAAGCATACAATAACTCTTGTATTAGTTTTCAGTTTTTGACCTAATACAAAATTACAATAACAAACATAACTTTTGAACCACTCATTTCTCCAAACAAAGACTTACATTTTTTAAATCAGCGTAAAAGTCTACATTAAATATCTTATTTTCAACAAAATCAAAAACAGTACATGAAACGGAAAAGATCCAAGAAAACTTGCTCCTAAATTCAAATTAACCTAATTAAACTTCTATTCTATTTTTTTTCCTTCAAGTCCTTTCCACTTGAATATAAAATTTGTGATATATGTACTCGTAAATGAAATTTAACCCTTTAGTGCCCAGTGACACTACTGATTTTGTTCTGGCACACGCCAGATAATTTTATTCAGTCTTGGAAAAGACCTCCGGGAGCTAAAGGGTTAAGCCATGCGAATAAAAGATCTCGCTCTTCTGTTCTGCATGGAAATAATTAAAGTTTTGTGACGCTCAGGTTCCTGTCAGCTAATTTGGTTCTTATGCGCACGAATATAAAATCATGGCTATTGGCTAGGATATATTTCCCTGGCTGAGACTGGCTGAAAAAAGCCACAATATAAACAACTTTCAATTTTCGTTTCAGCTATAAATAGTCCATATAAAGTTAAAACTTTATCAAGTATGATTACTAGTGATGCACCGGAGGCACATTTTGGCCGGAGGCCGGAGAGCCGGAACATCCGGCTTAGTGTTTTTTCCTCCGGCCGGATGCCGGAGGTTCCGGTCAATTGATTTATTTCGGTAGTTATATGTGTGTGTGTGTGTGTGGTCCATCGTCTCATCTATTTAGGGTTTATATACTATAGTCCTACTATTTTAAATTATTAAGTCTTTAATAACTTAAACTTTATAAAAGTCGACTTTCTATGCTTTGTATGTGCTAATTTCTCTAAAAATTCCCATTGAACAGAATATCCTCAGGCTATGAAACTTATGATGTCTTGCTGAATGCTGAGTAAAATAGCCTCTATCAAATCAATTATTAATACAATCACTGATCATTCTTAAAATAAATTATTATTACAGTCACTGAGAACTGAAATATTAATACAATCACTGATCACTCATAAAATATATTATTATTACAGTCATCTGAGAACTGAAATATTCGGATAGGTGCAGAAATGAGGTTTTATAGAATTAAAACTAAAAGTTGTCAGAATTGAGTTTGGTGTACTTGGCACCTCCGGTCAGAGGCCGGAGTTTAGTGAGACTTCCGGCCGGAGCAGGAGGTTTTCTAAAATGGTCGGAACTCCTGCTCGGCCGGAGCCGGAGCCGGAGCTCCGGTGCATCACTAAACTGATTACCTTAGTTAGGACTTAGGCCCCTATATGCTTGACTCATATATAATTGTAGTTTAACTTTAGGTGAGAGTAGTAAATCAACGTCAGAATAAGAGTAATTTTTAAGTATTTTATTATACTGTATGTAATTCATTTTAGAAGGGCTGGGATGGTGAACGCTATCAGTGTCATACATTACGATGAAGTTGCCAACGATGCCTCAAGGATCTCATCAAATTAATTAATTAATTATTAAAGGAAAATATTTGAAGTTCCGTTTAATTTATGTATTATGTATTGGAAACCATTACAAAAAAAAGCTTCCCATTTTTTTAATGTATAAGGTATATTTTTTATGCTTATTCTTATATTAGAGAGTTCGAAATTATATTCGATTGATTTTCTGATGCAGGCAAAGGCTCATGTACGCATTGCGCACGAAGGTTCAAAGGTCACGGCACGCCACTGGTATATATATATATATATTTTTTTTTAATTGGGGTTGTTTAACCTCCTTCGCAACATCTAAGGTCATATGACGGAGTGGACCTACAGCTTTACGTGGGATCCGAACCACGGGTCGCTACATAATCTGGGCGCAGAGGACGGTCTCCCATCCAACTACTACCCAGACCCAATGTCGCTTAACTTCGTTGACCTCCGGGAAGCGGTGTTACGACATCGGCCACGACGTAGCCCCTGGTGTGTATATATATGTATGTGTGTGTGTGTGTGTGTTGCACAGAGAGCGTATATACAAAATATAAAATAAATATGGGATCCATTTAAGAGTATAAACATAAATAAAAGAAATAAAAATAAATTAATACGGTGCGACGATACAAATGTTCAGGAAATATAAGTCCTTAGTCATTATACAACAAAGGAAAATAATCTTGGAAGAAAACATAATTAAGAACTGCGAAATCAGGGGGTAATTAGATAGGCAAATAACACTGGTCGACAAAATCGAACTTTTTTCTCTCATCAAAGATGTATATACACTTTTCTAGACCAGTTTTGTACACTGATTCCAAATCTGTTTTCGGGTTTTCTCTAGCGCCTCTAGTTATCGAAATATGACTGGTGTTAATTTCGGCACAATTTATCGTAAAAGTACAACTTTATTCATAAAAAGAAATGTACACCAACCTAAAAACGTTGCGAGTACGATTTTCTTTTGTAAACCTTGTCCGGATCGTAGCGGTACAACATCCAGCAGTATTCTGTCAGCATACTTTCGTTCCATAAACCTTGGTAGCGATTTTCCATTGACTGGTTGTCTTCGTGGAAGCGTTTCCACTGTTCGTCACTCACCGTGCCAAGGTTTTCGGGAAAAAAATCTAGGTGCGAATGTAAAAAATGTGTTTTCAAGGACATGCGAGCAGTTTCTGAACTCCATCTTTGTATGCTGAACACTTGTGGTTATCCAAGAAGTTTCCACAAATCCATTTGAAAGTCTGCCATGCTATTAGTTTTAAGGCATTGAGGCTTTCTTCAAAGCCTTCATCTTGCAGAACCTCCCTGATTTGGGGCCCCACAAAGATTCCCTCCTTCAATTTCGTGGCACTGATGTTTGCAAATTTCTCAACAAGGTATCGAAACCCTCTCGAATTCGCCTTACCCATCACTTTCACAAAATTTTTCATTAAGTCGAGCTTAATGTGGAGAGGTGACAGGAAAATCTTCTTTGGATCAACTAAAGGAACACACTGGACACTGCCCGTTCCTGGCTCGTATGTGCTTCATTAATGCCAGTCACGTCTGATGTAATGATCCGCGGTAGCACGGCTGTCCCATAGGCATAGGAAACAACAGTACTTGGTGAACCCTCCTTGTATGCCCATTAACACATGTACCAATGACTTTGAGCTTACTACAGATATTCCATTGATGAGTGCTGTATTGGATTGCTTCGAGTAGTATTCATGTTATCGTATGTCTCCTTTAGATCAACGGAGTGGGCGATCGGGATGGACGGCTTTAAGTTCCCGTTATGCAGAAGAACCGCTCTCAAGCTTCGCTGTGAGGAATCAATGAAGAGGCGCCACTCAGATGGTGTGTGTGTGTGTACCTGTGACAAGTTCTCGAAAAGTCCATTGATATCATGGCAATAGCAGAGCGGACCGTCTACTGTAAAGACTGTCGCCAAATCATGGTTTCGTTTTCGATAGTGACACACTGGGACGTTCTTCTCAAGTAAGTGTTTCTGCTTGAGTCTCGAGGAGAGAAGTTCTGATTTCTCTTTGGAGAGGGCTAGGTCTCTAATAAGGTCATTCAACTCGTTTTGGGTAAGCCTCTCCGGCTCCGATTGCTCTTCGTCAGGTGTGTAGTCAAGCTCGGCTGAAGGTCCCGCATCTCCGCCAATTGCACCTTCGTCGGATTCCCTTTCGTCTTCTAAAGAATCAAGTCCATGCTGTGGAGGTACCGGAATCGGCATCGTGTCATCGTGAGGGATCGGTCTGATCGCGGAGTCTATAAACGATGTTATGCTTGTTCTTCACGGAGAATCCAGTTATGTTAAAATTGTAAAAGTAACAATCGAAATGATGGTCTCTCGGCTTCCTCCATATCATGGGTATAGCGAACGGCATCGACTTTTTCCTTTGGCAACCAGTCACGTAATCCATTCTAACAAGCGGTACAGATAACATGTGGCACCCACGCCTTATCTTGGTTGCCCAGTGGACAGCCGAAGTATAACTGGTAAGTTTTTTGAAATTGTCGGGGTGATTTTTACACTTTCGAAGTATGTTGATTGATGAGTGGATTGATGTAAATAATCTAAAAAAATAAAATGTGTAAGTGGGCGACACAAAACAAAACGCAACACACAACTAGACATGTGACTGTTACGCCAAAGAATAAAAGGGTGTACATGTGCAACGTTTGCAAAATTGTGGCCCGCAACTGTTCTCACCTAAAATACCACAATACAACCTGCGGAAAGCCTAAGTTGAAATGACAAAATGCCATACATGAGGGTACAGAAACGGTAAAGCAAAAACCTAGACCTAAGCTGCAACGACAAAATACTCCGCTACATGTATAAAGGACGCATATTATATATTGTATATATAGTATTATATCAGGTTGTAACATAACTTCTGCTCGATTAGAAAACGGACGATAGATAATAGAATAACCTCAAGATAATGTGAAATAGTTTTAGAAATGTTGCAAAATACACGCGGCGACAGGTTCGTACAGATTTTATCACGATACAAAATGACTTAGGCTAGTGAAGGATTAGGCTAATGAATATTTTCTCTGGTGTTTTTCATACAGTTACAACGCCACCCCTACGATATTACAGTAATTGAAAAAACATGGAGTCCATGAAAGAGCATATTCGACATGTGATGCTGTATGAGTTCCATAAAGGATCTAACGCTAGTGAATCTGCAAAAACATTCAGAGTTTATGGAAATGATGTTGTGAGCGAATGGATGTGTAGGAGATGGTTTGAGAAGTTCAGAAATGGAGAGTTCCGTCTGAAAGATCACTGGTCAACACTCATTTTATTGCCAATCATATTAGAGTGATTTTGGGGTAACTTTGTGGTGCTGATTCCGAATATGACATCGGTTTTGCTAGATTGGCTCTAATTTATGAGATAATTGGTACCCCATTGAAACACGTAAAAATGCAAAAAATTTAATGTTCAGGCGGAGCCTACTTACTGGTTGGGTGGCCGATGACTTATATACGGAGGGGGAATATTCTAGAATGATCGCGGAGTAAACACTAAGAATATTCGCGTGTCTCACCATCTAGAATGTTCCGGTAGTTTCCCATATGCACGCGTTATGGTTACGTTTCCTATTAATTGAGGGTATTCATTATCTCAAGAACTAGAGCCAAATCAGAAAAACTACTTTCATTTTGGAATTCAGCAACCCCAAAATACCCTAAATTCGTACGAATTTCCTTGGCAACGAAACAAAAATTTTTTTTTGTTGACCTGTGTTATCAATGAACAGGACGACCAAATGAGTTAGATGAAGAGTTGCTGAAAGCAACAGTGAAGGAAAACTCAACGGTAACTGTAAGAGAACTTGGCCTGCAACTCGGCGTTAGCCATATGACCATTCATCGTCATTTGAAGCTGTTAGGAAAAGTAGTGAAGGTTGGAAAATGGGTTCCGCATGATTTGTCACAAGCGAATCTTCAACATCGAATCGATATTTGCGCATCACTGCATTCTCAGCAACTGCAGGCACTGTTCTTGAATCGGATCGTCACTGGGGATGAAAAATGGGTCCTCTATAACAATATTAAGCGTCGACATCAGTGGCTTAGTCGTGAAACAAAGCCTGAATCTCAGCCAGGGAATAGACCCCATCCAAAGAAAATTTTGCTATGCGTTTGGTGGAATATGCAAGAAATTATTCATTTTGAGCTTCTGCCAGATAACCAAACAATCACAGCTGAAGTCTACTGCCAACAACTCCAACGACTGAAGATGGCATTACAAGAAAAACGTCCCGCATTAATTAATCGCAGAGATGTTCTATTCCACCAGGATAACGCGCGCCCTCACACTGCTCGAATCACCACTGCCCAATTGGAGGCATTTGGTTGGGAAAAAATGCCTCATCCACCTTATTCTCCGGACATCGCACCTTCAGACTACCATTTATTCAGAAGTCTGCAACACCACCGAGATGGACAAAAGTTGCAATCCAGGGAAGCTATCGAAAACGTTATCGCTTTTTTTTTAACTCGAAACCAAGGGATTTCTTCGAACGTGGCATAAAAAACTTTTCTACAGGTGGGAGGTGGTTATAGAAAAAGAAGGGAATTATAATGATGATTAATTTGTCATTATGTCATTTAATTTTTGTTGTGAATAAACTAAAAATTCGAGCAAATTTGTCCTTATAAATCCTTTAATTTTTGTTCTGATTGAACTAAAAAATCGAGCAGAATATATGTTACAACCTTATATATTATATATAGTTATATGCATATATATTATTATATTATATAAAGGACGCATATCATATATTGTATATACGTATAGTATTACGTATTATATATAATTATATGCATATTATATATATTATATACAGTATTATATTATATATACATTATATACATAAATTATGATCGGTCTCATCTCGAAAACTAGACGTGCTACACTGCTACATACATAAGATTTACATTAAAATCAGTCCCAGGCACATAAAATGTATACAAGATATGTAAAAAGGAGCGTGGAGGGAGATACGAGCGTAGAAGAACGCGAAATGTAGTTAGGGATAAAGTGAAGATAAGCACCCCCAGCCTTCTTTAATTAGCCTTATAAGGCTAACTAACGAAAATATCACGACCTAACCTAACAATCGTTAAGTCAACTGTACGCCCTTGACGATGGTTAGGTTAGGTCGTGATATTTTCGTTAGTTAGCCTTATAAGGCTAATTAAAGAAGACTGGGGGTGCTTATCTTTACTTGATCCGTAGTTAGTTGATAAATAATAAAACGATAAAATTTCGGGAAAGAACAATTAATAAAATTAGAGCAGTCAAAAAAAAGTGAAAATCAAACAGTTAAGATCCAAGATAATAACATAAACTCACCTGGGAAAGGAAACAAAGATTTCGAGTACTTTCGTATACCCTAAAGAAGTGCTGAAGCACGCGAAAGTACTTGGAACCTTCGTGTCCTTTTCCATAAGAGTTGTTGTGAAAGAATTAGGAAACAGATTGAATTTCACCTAAGTTGGGAGTGAATTACAATAAAATTATATATATATATATAATATATATATAACCTTCAAAGGTTCCGCGCGATGATTCCTCATTTCGCGAAGGTCAAGCTTGTCGCCCCTCCTCTCAATATTATCTATAATATATATATAATTATATATATATATATATAAATATATATAATATATATATATATATATTAGGTGTGTCAATTTTGGGGGTGAAATGACTAAATTGAAAATCATGTGATTTGGTAGCAATTTAATGTAATCATTTGGGCATACAAAATAATATCCTTGCTTCAAAAACAATAAAAAATAACTCCTACCTACATTAATTTTAATTAAAAAATTCAATTTTTCCGTAAATTCGTAACAAAATACAAAATAACAAATGTGCGCAAACATCCTATCAACATTTAAAGTGGCAATAAGATATCATTCAGAGTCTTTATTTGAAAGTAACCAATGCAGTCATGTCTTTTTTGCTGCGGTTCCTTGACACCAGCATTCGGCTTGCTACTTGGGCTTTGATGTAGCCTTCTCGCCTCTCGTGACTGTAAACTTGACTAGCTGCTTCTGTGACCATTTTCACACATCTCTCCACACTCTGAGTGTGAGAAGGCCACTTTGGCACTTGCATTGGGGCCTCTTTAAGTTGTGTTAAATCTTTGTTTGTTATACATGTTGTCAGTGGTGGCTCCAAAACTTCCGAACTGAAGTTAACTAATTCTGACAATTTCGTGGCATTGACGTTTATCGGAGGTACCTTTCTTGTCTGAACAGAACAGTCTCCCAGCTGGTCATCATCTAGTGATGTTCCTCTAAGCTTTAGAATGATTTCCACAGCCTCAGTTCGCTCTTTGGTACATTGGCTGCAGAGTATTGCTTGCAAAACTGCCTCTGGCCTAGCATACCAAGCAGACCTTCTCACCACAGGTAACACGATGTCCACCACTACTTTCCTTTGGGTTCTCAGTAGCTGTAATTGAAACAAGATGTGGTTGGGTCCCTCCATCCACATTGGATTAAGTTTTACATTGAGCCAGTGAGGAAGATAAAACCCAATAATAAATTAAAAAATCAACATCAAATTCTGTAGCATATTTCCCTTCAGTGCATGTTTGGAAACCCAAATCCTGCAGAAACGAATCGCTGTAGTTAACCAACGACTGTGACTTACGGGTCCAATCTCCAAGAGAGCCAGATTTTGAGGCAACTCTCCTGATCTGATTGCTTGAACAATACGATAAGCGTAAGATTGATCCGTGCTGAGGTCTTTGATAACTTCTTCAGACAACACTGGAAGGGGAGGGCCTACTTCGACCTTTGGAAATTTTGTATTTATTTCTAATTCCGTTGCTTCATCTAGCATGTTGCCAAGGGGGCCTGACCACTTGTTGTTGCTCTTTGTAGGACCATCAAGTTCCTGGATGAGACGACGAAGAGGTAGTTCCCCTGTGTGCAAACATACAATCCAAACAAGCCTTCTTCCAAGTTTTTTCTCTAAATGCGTCATAACACTGCCATGCCATCCAGTGTTCACCGCAGTTGAGTCTCCACCAATGGCCTGCAGTGAACTGTCGTCTTCTTTCTTGAAGCCAACATATTATTTGATCAGCAATTGCCTCTGCATGTTTCTTGCCTTCTACTTCTGCTTCAGGAACAAAGTGAAACAAATAGCGGCCACCAGGTTCGGAACACACAGAGTAGTGTTCTTCTTTGATGAGACCGGGAAACTTTCTGTCCATTCCCTCTACCTCTAGGAGAACTTTTGTGTCATCTCTTCTTCTGTGGGGCCGCGCAGTTAATTTTCCGCATTTATATTATTTTTATATTAGTTACCGACAAACCAATTTTGCGCGTACCAAATTGTATATATTTTATCACTGTGTAATTTTAAGAATCATATATAATCTTTATAAATAAGTATTGTACATAAATTTATATATATATATATATTTAATTAATTCAGCTGTATATAAAATAACAAAATCTTCTGTAAAATAACCTCAGCCAACCAAGAACTCAATAAACTGAAAACGACCGCTTTTCCTTCAAGACGCCAACCCCCCCAAACGACAGGGAGAGAAGAGGACACGAGAGGCCCCTAAAAGAGATACCCAACAAAGCGATAGCTTGCCTCTCGTATCCTTCATTCTTCCCGGCAACTACAAGTAGCACCAAGAAGGAACCAGCTACAATTGGTGACCCCGGAGTGACCCGAAGCAGCCAGCGGAAGCAGCATCCTTCAGTCGCCGGGCGGAACAAACCGAAGCCACGCCTCTTCGCCGCCCACCCGTAGTAGCCGAGTAGCAGACCCGAATTACATTCCCGCAAGATGGAATCTGTTGAATCAGGAGTGCACCATGTCACCATCAAGCCACCCACGTTCTCTGAAGCGTCGGCCGCAGGATGGTTCTCCATCATGGAGGCACAATTCCACATTTCCAGAATAACATCCGAAGAGACCAAATTTTTCCATGTTCTAGCCTCGTTACCCCCCGAAGTCGTCTCACGAATTTCAGCAGCAACTCTCTCCAACAAGTCGTACACCGATTTAAAAGAAGAAATCGTGAGTCATTACGAAAAGACGAAGCCAGAACTCTTCGAACGACTCATCTCCAACACTCCTCTCACTGGAAAGCCCTCCCAATTCCTTCAAGATATCCACCAAACGGCACTGAAGGTGGGCGTCAGCGATGATTTGGTGAAGCATAAATTCATCCAGGCGCTCCCATCCTCAATAGCGCCCGTCGTAGCAGCACAAAAGGAGCTGACGCTAACTCAACTCGGCAAACTAGCCGATGAGTTAATACCGTTCGCTCAACAAAGCTGCTACGCGGTGCCAACGTCAACTCGAGCCAATACAAGCCCAAGAACGAATATCCCCATCGGCCTAAAACCCTTCAGCGAGAATCAGCGGCCGGTGGTGTGCCGCGCGCACCTTTATTATGGCCCCCAAGCAAGGACCTACAGGCCAGGGTGCAAGTGGCCAAATAAAGATGACGCCAAGCTGCTCCCATCGTCACGCCCAAATTCAAGATCTTCCTCACCATCAAGAGAAACGTCGGAAAACTAGATAAGCAGGCTGTGATTAACGCGACGTCCGGCCTGCCGCTGATCTCAGTCGCAGCTCGCATCGCCAGTCTGAAGGTCAATTTTATCATTGACACAGGAGCGAGCATCTCAAAATTAACTGCGCGGCCCCACACTTCCATCAAACAAAAGGCAAGAGAGACCTTCCTCCTTCAAATCTTTTTCATGCTGATCAGATATTTCCTTCATTATTTTTTCTTGTGCTCTTCTTATCTTATTATGATCTATCACTAAGGATGTATCCTCTCGGCTGATGAGGCCTGCATCTATCCAAGCGGCAGTGGCAATCTCTGCAGTCTCTCGTAGCCCCGTATGGTGGCGAATACTGGCAAGGGCAATGTTTGAGATGTCTTTAGTGTTGCATTTCATTCTCTTCGGCGAAGGTTCAGATGGCATTTTGGAGCTATCATCTGATGTTGCTTCTTTCTGTTCATCTGAAGCGCTTTCAAAGAAGTGAGAAACCTCTTGATAGAGCTCTTCATCTCTTTGGGTGGTTTCTTCACTCTTCTTTTTCTTCCTTTCTTCCCTCTCTCGGATTTTCTCTTTTTTCTTAGCAATAACAATCTGTTTTTTGGTTTCTGAATAATCTGCCGAACCAATCTGCATACTTCCTTGGCCTCCTGCCTTTGTTCTCTGCGCCTTTATGAAAGCCAGCTCCAAAACAGCGATCTTCTTCTCACAAGGACAGCGACAATCAATGTGAGGGTGAGGTTCTCTTCTGCATGAGGGAGAACAATTAGCTTCAGAACACAACTCTATGGGACACTGGCAGTTAAAAATGTCAAGAAGAGTATCAAGTGTGTGCAGAAATTTATTTTTCTTTGCTAGTTTTCCTTTACCAAGTGATGTCTCAACTTCTTTGTGCCACAGCTTTGTTAATTTTAGTTCAATAGTTCTATACTGATTGAGTACAGGTGGTTTGAATAACACATTAGCTTTTTTCCACTGATGCAGAAGAGGGGGAATCATGTCCCTTATGAGCTCTTTCTCTGTGTAGTTCCTTCTATCCTTTGTATTTTGTTCACGAAGGAGTAACCCTAGTCTCAGCATGTCTCGCACTGTTGGTAGTTCTGATACGGGAAGCTCTTTGCCTGTACCGACTAACAGGCTCAAGTGGCATGACGACTGAACTCTTGTCTTCAATTTTGGCATCTTAGGAATATCTGAAAAGAAAGAAAAACATTTAAGTATTTTATATCAATTACGATGTTTTAAAGTTTAGTCATTCGATGTTCTAAAATTCAATAAAAAAATATTTCATGGGATTACAACATAATTAGACAGAAGAATATGATAATAATAAATAATTGTAATAATCAATAATCCATACTTACAGTTAAACTGTAGTATTCGTCTAGTAGAATTATACAGTGGCGGCTCGTGACTAAAAATTCTAGGGGTGCTGTCTCTAAGAATGGGTTGAAATAATTACTGAAATAAAAGGATGAGCATTGAGCAATGAATAAAAGTTTCAAAAGTTATTGAAAAAGTTATTCAGTGAGCTCATCCTTATATTGTTCTTGATTATTTCAATTGTAAATAAAAAATTTAGGGGTACTGCAGTTCCGCAGTGCCTACCGACGAGCCGCCACTGGTAGAATAACTATGAAGTAGGTACAAGAGCAATAACAGCAAACCACCGACTATGACATCTAAGAGGCAACTGAAGACTGAGAGTGAGGGACAGTTCTATTCATGTTGTGGCTTGTACATGTACATTGTACAACAACTATATGACCTTGAAAACACTCCATATGCGATCAGTGGGATAATTCTGTGACAGATGAATAGTTAATCAATTTATGTCCTATTATTTAGTAAAAGAGTCAATTTCTGAAACTTTAAGGTAAAATTGATGTAGGTAAGGGTTATTTTATTTCATTTGGTTCATTTTAACATTACTTGTTTTTTATTGTTCAGTTTTAATCGAGGATTTCAAAAATAACATTCATGTTTTAGAGAAACAAATAGTGAGGCAGTTATATGCAATTTAACAAATTTAAAATATATATTTTTAAACCGTATTGGGATCTTTTTGGTTTGACGGCCGGCGGAAAAAAATGAGTCATGGCTACGGAACCGTCAAATTCTAGACTCTACCAACTGGTTAGATTAACTGAATGCCCGGTTAGGTCAACTGTACGCCCTTGACGATTGGTTAGGTTAAGTCATGATATTTTCGTTAGTTTACTGTCAAAACAAACGAAAATATCACGATTTAACCTAACCAATCGTCATGAGCGTACAGTTGACCTAAAACTTTCAGGGATTTTGGAATCTTAAAGCGTATATGATATTCTCTAAATTAAAATGTATAACTGCCTCACTATTTGTTTCTCTAAAATATGAATGTTATTTTTGGGTGCTTTCCTGTTAACGGGAATACCCAACCGCCCGCCATCATCTGGACTCGTATCTTGCGGAATTCATGTGGCGACAACGTACCGAAAGCAGCGACGTTTTTTCTGCGATTTTAGATGACAAAGACATTTTGGCCCCCTACTAACTGATTATCGCTTACATATTAACTAATTTCATTTAAATGATTAATAAATTCGGTACTTACGTATTATCGGGACTACCAAACTGTTTATGGTGTATTTTTGCTTTCGTCATTTTCGTTTAAACTAACGAAAATATCACAACTTAACCTAACCAATTATCAAAGGCGTACAGTTGACCTAACCTGGCCTTCAATTAACCTAACTGGGCATTCAGTTGACCTAACCGGGCATTTTCCGTTATATTAACCTGTTAGGTTAATTCAATGCCTGGTTAGGTCAATTGAATGCCCGGTTAGGTCAATTGAATGCCCGGTTAGGTCAACTGTACGCCCTTGATGATTGGTTAGGTTAAGTTGTGATATTTTCGTTAGTTTAAACGAAAATGACGAGAGCAAAAATACATAACAAACAGTTTGGTGGCGGGCGGTTGGGTATTCCCGTTAACAGGAAAGCACCTATTTTTGAAATCCCCGATTAAAACTGGACAATAAAAAATAAGTAATGTTAAAAAATATTACAGGCCGTCAAACCGAAAAGATCCAAAGTTAATAATAACTATTTCGCTGATATCTTCTTGTACCCCTCCTTAGATATATGAACATTGCTAATAGCCCTCAGTAGGTCATTCGAGAGTTCCTTCGATCCAGCATGATACCCGAAATGCCCGAAATGCAAATGAAACTAATTACATAGGCGATCAATCACATTAAAATAATATTACTACGTAGTACGTTCGTATTTGGAGTATTACCATATACGGAATAAAATGTAAACAAAGCACCTTCGTTCAACAAATTTATGACGATACAAGGATGGTTCACTTAATTTCGTGCGGTCTCCTTTCCCCAACTGAGCGCAATAAGGTTTCTGTGTGCGAATTCATAGGTGTACGAGGGGGGAGGGCTGGGGGGGCTGCAGCCCTCCCTAAGCTTCGGGAATCCAAAATTTTCGGGCAAGAACTTTAGTTTTCATATGAACAACAAAATGGATTATAATTTATATTAAATATTATATTAACAAATTATAAAAATTTGCCTTTAAAATACTATTCTTTTTTTTGTGGAGAAAACCCTCCAAACTGTTTTAAACAAAGTTACTATGAGATTCTCAATATGTTCTTAACGAAATGTTATTAAATACAATATGAGCGCATTAAAAATGTTGGCAATTGCACCACGTGCATTCGTTCAGCAAATGGTCTTTATGCCCTTCTTTCTCTTTGGACGATCCAGAATTTATTTTCTGTTTAAAAAATGTTCGTACCTATTATAGTCTAGTTCGTAACCAAAACTGATTGAAATTTTTAGGAATAACGATGAGCCAAGTTCAAAATACTTCACTTATTTTTTGCATAATAAAGAATATATCGTATGCTTTTCTTAGTCCACAAATTGCATCACTGTTATGTAGTTGTGTAGTTATGAAATGCCAGTTATTGTGTTAAGCTATGTTGAAAATTAGTGCAAGGCATAGTGGAAAATAATCTAAAAGCAAGCAACAAAAAGCTTCTTGGCAGAAGTGACACCCTCATTTTAGTATACAGGGTGTCCCAGGAGGAAATGTCAAGAATGCATCATTTGACTCGTTGGGTATTTCTAAGTAGAAAGTATTATATCGACATGTGCCTGATTCCCAACCGTTACCGAGATACAGGCCTCTACATTTGGGTAACTAAAACATAATAAAAAGCCGATCTTAGATAATATTCAATGACATTTAATGATACATTGGCAACTGTGCAGATCCTCACATTATTTATTTACATTATTTATTTAGGTACGTCTTAACACCTGCTCACTGAGTCACGTTTCTTTTCAGGGTGTGTTGTGTACTCTGCAAACGTGGAGGTGCAGGATACGTTCATAAACTTCAGAAATGAACTTCCTCGTTTTCCTTGGCAAGACTCGATGGATCGGAGGCTCGCCGCGTGCATTGAAGGAGGAGGGGGGTTACTTTGAAACCATTCTGCAATAAGTGCAATAGTGTATTGTATGTTTGTACTTTTTGTAAACCACAAGTGTCATTAAATAGTATCTAAGATCGCCTTTTTATTATGTTTTAATTACCCAAATGTAGAGGCCTGTATCTCGGTAACGGTTGGGAATCAGACCCATATCGATATAATACTTTTTACTTAGAAATACCCAAAGAGTGAAAGACCACGGTGCGACACTAATCACCCCGTCTCCGTGTATGGAAACTGCAATCCTGATAACCAAGCCTGAGGGGAGGCGGCGCTCATAAGTCCGCCATGAGTCATCCCCCTCAGGAGATGCGGCCAGAGCCCATATCATACACCACCATTCTCACCCCCCCCCTCCTGCCCGATGGCCGACCCCTGGCGACCCTATCTCGCGACACATTTTACAAGATGGCGACCGCAACGCCCCAAAAACAAATGCGACTAAAAATCAAAGCAACATCTAAGAAAGCTACGAGAAGCTACGTCATCTCGGAAGTTTTCACGAGGGCACACGTGCCCTTCATCCGAATTTACGGTGAGCACCCTACGTTCACCGCAGTATGCAGGGAGGAAGACGCGTCGAAGCTTCTGGCGCCTGAAACTAAAGAGTCGCTTCGTACCGCGGGCATACAAATCCAGGTGCCCCCTAATATCAGAGCCAAGAGCTCTGTCTTTATGAGAAAACTCGACCGCCACATCGGATGCCGGTCTAAGGAAGAAATAAAAGAGGAACTAGAAAAGGAGAACACGTGGGCCAAAGTTGAAGAAGTCACAAAAATCAAAGACTTCACCCACGTCGTTAAAGTTGAATTCAAGACCCCCGAGATTGCGCGCAAAGCAGCGGAATCAGGACTGTTACTATTCCACATGTTCGTGACCCCTTCTCAGATCACCGTGGACGAATTTATTACTGTCCTGACTTGTTTCAATTGCTATAAATTCGAGGAGCACCCTTCGAAGGACTGTCCCACCAAACACATCACGGTCTGCTCCGAGTGCGCAGTAGTGGGACATAAGTGGACCGAATGTAAGGCCACACAAAAGAAATGCATCAACTGCCACGGCCCGCACCGTACACTGGCAATGGCATGCCCGAAGAAGAAGGAGGCCATCCGACTGAGGAAGGAAAAAACTCAGGAGGACTCGGCCGTAAAAGAGCTGCAACCGTACAGAGCTGCAGTCAAACAGTCCATCGAGGAGGCTCGCTCCCACCTCAGTCCCACAGAAATCGTACTTGAAAACTCAAACAGCCTGACCCTATTGACGTGCGTCATACACGCTCATCTCCTCAATATGGGCACCCCAGGCACATACTCGAAGCACCTAAATGACATGCTCAGGAGAAACGGCATGCCGGAAGTCAACGCCCCCGACGATGTCCCCTCGGCATCTATCTTCGCGGCACGACTTCCAGAAAGGACAACTGCCGCCTCCGACGAATCAGACAGTGAATCAGAACCTGAGCCCGAACCCGTACCCAAACCCGTCTCTGCCCCAGTATCAGACAACGAAGCGGAATCTTACACGGATGCCCCACGACCCCGCCGCACTCGTGCGGGAAGACGGGAGGCACCGAAAGTGAAGCCCCTAACCGGGCAAACCTCTTGCCCCAAATCTCCTGAGAAGCCGAACACTGAATCCTCTAAGCCGTTACCGAAGAAGGTTGCTCATACCCAACTCAAGGCCTCAGATCTGGGGCTGAGGATCGTCGCGAAGGCCCAACCCCTTCCCTAAACCATGGTGCTATCCCAACTGGTGAAAGGGCTGAGAGAGGGATCTTATAAGTACACCTTCGAAGAGAATGTGGACACCACTTATGACATCCCACTCTTGATCGAACGACAAGAAATCGCTGTCATCGGTGAGGACCTCGACGTTCTCCCGGACCAGGCATTCAAAAAAATTCGTTCAGGAAATGCGACGCGCTCCCCCACAGGCACTGAACCAAAAAGCAAAACACAATCAACATGCACGCGCAACAATCTAACCTAACGATTCTTCAGCAAAATGTACTGCATTGGCAAACGCACAAGACGTCTCTGGCCAATACCTACAGACTAATCGACCCAGACATCATCCTCATTAACTCACACAGCCTAAAGGCACCCAGCAAATAAAACTGTTCAATTACAACATCATACAATCGAACAGATCGCAAGAACTGCATGACGGTGTTGCAATTGCCGTCAAACGTGGTCTTCGCTTCGAAGAGATCACAAGCTTCGAAGACGAAACACTGGCAGTGAGGTTAAAACTGGGCCACGAAGACCTCGTCATTGGGACGACATACTGCCCCCCGAGGAGGGGCACCATCTCATCAGCAGATATTATCAAACTTCTGAACTACAACTGCCCAGTTTACATCATCGGAGACCTGAATGCCAGACATGTGGACTTCGACGATAACTACAGTAACCATTACGGGAAACAACTGGCGGAAATAAACAGAAGGGGGAAAATGAAGTGGCTAGGGCCACATTTTCCAACTTTTTACGGCAGGAACGCCGGAACGATGCCCGACAAAATTATTGCCAATAATCTGGCATACCTCAACACTCATCACTATCCGGGCCCAGCCACACCCAGCGACCACGTCCCTATCATCATGAAGATTGCCTGCGCTCCTTTACAAGTCCCAATCCGTCCCCGCCCTCCATCCGCAAGACGAACTGGGAGGAGTACCAGGCTGACCTCGCCCAACACGAGCCCTCAGAACTGAATGGTGGGGGGATAGCAGCAATTGAAGCTGCCACGGCAGACCTTCTGAAGGCGCTGAAGACTGCCAAGGAAAAACACGTACCCACCATCACCCACCGCATTCTGCCACACCCCTCCCCCTCCGAAGAAATCGTCGCCGCCACACGCCAATTAAACGTCGTCAGGAACCAGATGGACAGCGGCATAAATTACCTGCATAACAAACTGCAATACAACATCCTCAGAGCCCGACTACGAGGCTTGTGGATTGAAAAAGAACACGACATGTGGAACGCGCTCGTCGACAGGATAGACGTAGAAAGAGACCCTAAAACCTTCTGGTCACAGATAAGGAAACTAAAAGGAACACCCAAAGCTGAAAAATTCAAGACACTCCGGAATGAAAACGGAAGACCTCTCATCTCGGACCAAGAAATAGCGGAAAGCTTTCGAAATCGTCTCAGAAGAACGTTCAACATAAGCGATGAAGAAAATGACCTGTTCGACGAAGACAATGAAGCAAGGGTCACACAGTGGCTGGAAGACAACCACGAAAGGATCCTACCAACGGATAGGGCAGAACCCCTAAATGCCAACTTCAGAATTACGGTGAAAGAGGTCACTGACACGATCAGCCTCTTTAAAGAAAAGGCACCAGGCCCCTCCGGAATCACGAAAACCCTGATCCAAAAGTCGCCCCCGAACATACACGAAGAGATAGCAAACATATTTAGCGCCAGTCTCTCCATCGGATACTTCCCAAAAGCATTAAAAACCGCAAAAATCATCATGATCCCTAAAGGAGGGAAATCCACAGAGTTCATCGAGAACTATAGACCCATCAGCCTGTTAGAGGTACTCGGCAAAACCCTGGAAAAAATACTCCTTCGAAACTGAATTTCCACCTCACGGTCAATGGTGCACTTTCAGACGCCCAGCATGGATTCAGGAAAAAGAGAGGCACAGCCACAGCCCTCGCCATTCTGCACGAAGCGGTGGCAAACAAACTAGCGTTCAGCAGAAGAGTCTCGATAGTACTGAGAGATGTGAAGGCCGCCTTCGACAAAGTGTGGCACCAAGGATTACAATACCGCATCCTCGAACAGAACATGGACGCAAACTTAGGGAAAATCCTTTGCAGCTTCCTCAAAGATCGAAAAGCTTACGTCCAACACAAGACCCACACTGGCAAGCTCTTCGACATCCAGGCGGGAGTGCCACAGGGAGCGATACTTTCGCCCACTCTGTACAACCTGTACATCGCCCAATTGCCTCCGCCCCCACCACACACCCGAGAAGTCATCTACGCGGACGACATCACGCAAATAGTAACATCAAACCTCGGCAAAGAGCAACACGCCAACAGGCTGAAGAGACAAATTGAAAGAATCAATGAATTCGAGGAACGTTGGAAAATTCAGACGAACCAACAGAAATTCACAGTTATTAACATTGGCCACAGGAACGTTCACGCACTAGAAATAAACAACCGAGTCCAACCTTACAAGCAACAAGGCACAGCTCTCGGCCTGACCATCAACAGCTTTGGCTATAAAAACCATACCACAGCAAGGTCAAACAAAGCGAGAAGAGAGCTCAGTAAACTCTACCGTTTCAGGGGACTCTCGGTAAAAAATAAGAAGATGCTGTACACGGCGCTGGTACGGTCTATCCTCGAATACCCGGCAATTCCACTGCACACAACGAGCGACACAAATCTGATGTTGCTACAAAAAATACAGAACGCTGGAACAAGATTCATCCTGGGAAAACGACTCAGCGACAGGATATCATCCCAGGCACTGCACCAACAAGCAAACTTACCAGCCCTCAATGTCCTCCTGCACAGCAGGGCGGAGAAAACTTGGAGGAAGGTACAAAACACCTCTCCACAGACCTATGAAGAACTCGATATTGGACCTCAGCGCGGGAGAGAGTACTTCTATTTCAAGAGAAGTCTACCCCGCAGCAGACACCCCCCACCAACGGCTAACAAGTCAAGCACCCTACAAAAGCTTGAACGCGCAAGGAAGGTGATTCACTTATCACCAGACCTTAAATCCCCCATTAAAAAAAAAAAAAAAAAACCTGCGCATCCTTGGTGAGCCCGAGGACCTATCAACTCTTCATCTATATTTCCCATTTCCCCACTTTCTGTTATCACTCCTACAACTCTAATTTCACCTCTTATAACGTCAACAACAACAACAACGATTGCAATGGATGGGTTTACTTCCTTTTCGCACAATTATATACATATATATATTATTTTTAAAGTTTAAAAAAACATTCTTACGTCATCGTAATCTTAGCGCCAACTACATTTATTGGTGCTCTTCCAATATGTGCTCTACCTTAAAATTTACATTCCAATACGTGATCTACCTTAGATTATTCGGATTAGCAGCAGGTACGTTAGTTAGCCTTATAAGGCTAACTAACGAAAATATCACGACTTAACCTAACCAATCGTCAAGGGCGTATAGTTGACCTAACGACTGGTTAGGTTAAGTCATGATATTTTCATTAGTTAGCCTTATAAGGCTAGTTTCACGGTAGAGCACGTATTGGAATATGGTAGATCACAGTTTCGCGGTAGAGCACATATTGGAAGAGCACCCATTTATTTTTTAAATACGCTACCTACAATTGGCCTTATCGTGCAAAGAATAAGAGATTGTGAATCTGTGTTAAGAGAGTTTGGAATCGTATGAATCTCAAGTTTCACGATACGTCAAAACGATATAACTCTAAATTCAAAATCACAATCACGAAATTCACTAGTAGCATCAAATCATTAGAGCATAATCTTCGAGCTTCGTTAGGCGTCATAAAATGCATTTGTTGGAACACCACGCAGAGAAATTTCCTTACAATTGGTCAATCAATAATTTCCGAGCGATAAATAGTTTGTGTTTAGACCTTAATTCTATCATCTGTGAAATTATGATCTATTTATTTAGCGCAATGAGTAATGTTATATTACACGTAAAGTCAATCTTAACACGCTCAAAAACTTGCCAAATATGTCGTACAAAATAGTAATTATAATTTTATTACTTGGTATCTATTATGTTTGCTATATGTAGTCAATCTTTAGTTCCTTAATGCAATAATAAACCGATATTAAATTTGCGAGTTACGAACATCTGAATATTCATTGAATTACAATTCTATATCATAATTTATTGCTTTATTTATGATTAGTAATCATTACACCATTTTGTCTTAATCATTCATTTATACTTAACTTTTGAAGAGTCTTCGTATACAATATGTAAATATACGATGGAAACGTTATTCAACGTCTAAGTTCACTATCTCGTTTAATAAACATGAAATGTAAAGCGTTGTTGCTGCGTTTAGGGTAAATAACATTATACAGGGTGGTTCAAAAGTCCCTATCTGTTTTGCTGAAATAGTGATATTTCTATTTTATTTTTTACAGGCCATAGATGATGATGGATGTACAGGGTGGGCCGTAAGTTTCCATACATAGGAAAAATAAACATTTTTTTATGGACAACCATTTTTATTTATATAATATGCTCTACATGGTTGCCATTGTTTTGAAAACACATTTCAATACGTGTTCCCCACTGTTGATGAACACGCATTAGCACAGTTGACGTTATGCTTGTAATGCGTTGGTGATACGTTCCTTTAGATGATTTATGTCTCGTATCTTTTCCTGATACACCATGGCCTTCAAGTGCCCCCCAAAGATAGAAATCAAGGGGGTGAGATCTGGGGATCTGGGAGGCCACTCCACAGGACCACGCCGACCAATCCAAGCATCCAGAAACTGCTGATCCAAATACCGACGCACGTGAAGACCATAATGAGGTGGAGCTCCATCTTGCTGGAAGTAAACTGGGAAGTTACCTTCCTCGTTTAGCAGGGATGGGAAAATCTCTTCTTGCAACATGTTAAGATACCTTTCGGCATTAAGATTTCCACTGACAAAAATTGGTCCAATAATTCTGTCACCCCATATCCCGGCCCACACCATCACTTTACCGGCACCTTGCATCTTCGTCGGACTCAGCCAGTTAGGGTTAGCATTACTCCAATAACGTATGTTTTGCCGATTAACCTCTCCATTGACGTAAAAATTTGCTTCATCAGTAAACAAGATCTTACGTCAAACGCATATTCTTAGGGTATCTGAAACATAAAAACAAACGTTTAATTTTTCCTATGTATGGAAACTTACGGCCCACCCTGTACAAGAACGTGTGATGGTAGTAACATTTGGTAGTAACAATTGGTAAGAGATGCCTTTGAAACAAATCCTAGAATGTCAACTCGCACAGCATCACTTAGTCTGAGCATACCGAAAACGACTGTTCTAAGGATTTTAAAATCAACATTAAAAAAGAAAAGTTACCATATTCAAGTGCTACATAGGTGTCACACGAAGAGGATTATCGAAGACGAGCCGCCATGTGCACAGAATTGATTGAAAAAATTCAAACCGAAAACTTATTAAACCCCATTCTCTTCAGCAATGAGGTGGCATTCCACACATGCGGAAAGGTTAATCGACATAATTACCGTATCTGGGCTAGTGAAAAACCAACCGAGTTCTACAAATGGAAGAGAGCTTTTCCTACAGTTAATATCTGGTTGGGTATGACAAGATCGAAGATTTACGGACCTTTTTTCTTTGCAGAAGCTACCGTAACAGGGCCAATTTATCTTGACATGCTTCAGCAGTTTCTTGAACCCCAGCTTCGTTCAGATGGCATTCACGACACTCTTGTCTTTCAACAAGATGGAGCTCCATGTCACTATGCAAACATCGTTCGGACGTATCTTGATGGGCTCTTACCAAATCGCTGGATTGGACGTGGTGGAAACAGGCCCTGGACAGCACGATCTCCGGATTTAACACCATTAGACTTCTTTGCGTTGGGCTTTATAAAGTCTGAGGTTTACAAAACAAGAGTTACAGACCCGCAGGATCTGCGAACCCGCATTGTCGCGGCAGTCGTTAAAATAACCCCAGAGATGCTTGAGAATGTGTTCCGCAATGCAGTGGACAAATATGAGATTTGAAAAGACACTGATGGTGCTCACGTCAAATCTTAGACCTACGATTGATAAATAAATATACATCTAATTATGTTACTACATTTTTATCCTAAAATAGTATTTCAGCAAAATAGATAGAGACTTTTGGACCACCCTGTATATTAGTCACTATTTCCTATAATCTATATAACATCTATTCACCAAACAGTTTGTGGAGGTAAAACAAGGGTCGCGTCGTGGACACGTCTCAACGCTGCTTCCCGTTAGATCAGCGAGGTTAAGCAACGTTGGGTTTGTTCAATAATTTGATGAGTGACGGCCCTCTGCCTTCAGATGATGTAGCGACCCGTAGTTCGACGGATCTCACGTAAAGCTTTAGGTCCCCTCCTCACGCATCCTTTGGCGTTATAAAGTGGTCGACTTAGTGATGTGGACGGCCGCCCTGAACGTTCTGCATCGGCGACACTTGTTCGGCCATTTTTGAGCATCTCGATCCATTCGTAAACGCTCCGGTATGGCAAAACTTGATCACCATACTGTACAAGTAATCTTCTGTAAATTTCAGCCCCCTTTACGCTCTCAGCCCACAAAAAACGAACGACAGCACGCTGCTCTTCTTTGGTGCAAATAGAAAGTGGTGCAGCCATGTTTACAGCGCGATTACAACTGAACAATTGAGTGTCAAGGTCTCACTCCCACGAAGCAGCGATCTATACGCTCAGTGACTGCAGCGCCGTCAACGGTGCAGTGTAGACAATTCTGAAAAAAAAGACAAACTGAGGATACTTTTTAACTTACCCTCGTATAAATTTTACGCTATTTTATTATTCACATTGTGCATATACATATTTAAAGATTAACAGTCATAAAACAAAATAAAACATTAGCCCTTTACGAACGTTATGTAATGATAATTAATTGTTCTTCACAGATGAACTATTCATTATGGAAACTTAAAGGTATTCTTCTGGGGTAAAACGTGCGTTGGACACTGTTTGACGTCAGACAAACGCTTGGCAAATAAATATGAAATAGATCTTTGATAAATTAATGTGTTATATCATCGCATACGTAAAAGGAATGTTAATTTATACGCAGAAAAGTGTACACACACACACAACCCTAAAAAAAATAGTTGGTTGGAACAACCAACTATACTGACAATCAGTTCGAATTATTAACTATCATTAATTTTGTTACTAGAAAAATAAGCTCATGGCTGGCGCAATGATTGTATGAGCGAATTAACTAATTGGTTTGGTTGTCAAATAGTGTATAGGTTACGATGCCACTTATTATGAGCGTTTTCACGAACAATACCAAATTGTTTTAGGTCTGTAATCCGTGAAATAGCTCCTCCATGCAGTGAAGGGCTCGTCCACTGTTTTAGCAAATATATAATTTAAATTTTCGTAGGCTTAATTGGACCTTGCCTCATTGTGAGAGAAAAAAAATAGCCTAGTCCCTCTTCTTTTTCCAACTAATCTAATCTAATCTAATCTAATCTATATATATATATATATAGGGTGGGGCACGGGAATCAAGTGTTTTTTGAATAGCTAGTAATCGGCCATTAGGAATGGGAGGGGCGTGCGGTAGGTAGATTCCATTCCTGGGTTCATACCATTTAACTTTAACTAACACTCACCTTTATCTTCAGGTGCCATCATGGAGCAGTGGACGTTAGAACACCGCATGTTCGCGTATGATCATTTTGTTAGGAGTGGCGAGTCAGTGACAGCAGTTCAGCGTGCGTTTCGCCGCAGATTCAACATTCATCGAAATGACTCTGTTCCCGCTCGTGACACAATCTTACGTTGGGTTAACAATCTTCGAACAGGAGGCTCAATAATGAAAACAAAACCGAAGGAGCCGCAACGCACTGTGCGTACTCCAGAGAACGTTGAAAGGGTCAGACAAGCGATGTTGCAAAGCCCAGGCCGCTCTGCTCGGAGACATTCAGCTGCACTCGGAATCAGCAATCGTACTGTTAGACGGATTTTGCATGAAGAATTACATTTTCACCCATACAAGTTAGCGATGGTGCAGGAATTGAATGTAAACGATTGCCCCCAACGACTGAATTTTGCACAGGAAATGCTTGCACTTTATGAGCAGAATGAAAACATGATGGTGGTAATGAGTGATGAAGCCCATTTCCACCTTAACCCCTTCGGTCATGACTTATGACATAGGGTAAAAAAGAAATTGGCCTTTATGTGTGGTTATATAAGAATCAATTTGGTTTATTTTTCAGCTACACAATTGTGTACCCAGTGACTGAAGGGGTTAATGGGGCCGTCAACAATCAAAACTGTCGGTATTGGGCTGCTGAAAATCCGCGACAACTCCATGAAAAACCGCTGCATAGCCCTAAGGTTACAGTTTGGTGCGCGGTGGGAAAGTTTGGCGTCATCGGTCCCTATTTCTTCGAACAAAATGGGGTTACCGTTACCATAACATCTGGGCGTTACATTGAGATGGTGAACACCTTTTTCATCCCTGAGTTACGAAGAAGGCGTATTGCTCGTCGACATTTGTGGTTTCAGCAAGATGGGGCCACGCCACACACCGCCAGAGCGTCAATGGCTGTTCTTCGCCCCCTGTTTCCCAACCATCTCATTTCGAGATTTGGTGACATTGCATGCCCCCTCGGTCCCCTGACTTGTCCACATGTGACTTCTTTCTATGGGGGTACCTCAAGTCACGTGTCTACGAGGACAAGCCCCGTACATTAGATGCATTGAAGGAAGCGATCCGTCAACAAATCATCCAAATCAACGAGACCTGCTGGGAAGAGTGGAGGCCAATTTTCGTAAACGCCTTCAACAATGCGTCGACGGCCAAGGACATCATATGCCAGATATAATTTTCGGTACATGATTATTATGACATGAAATGCTATGTTCTTACGAATGTTGTTCTACCAATATATTTTCTTTACAAAAATAAATATCATTTTCCTGATTATTCCAAAAACACTTGGTTCCCGTGCCCCCCTGTATATATATATATTATATAACTGCAAACACGCAGTATAATTAACGTAAAGAACGACGCTTGTATAGGAGATATTCCGCGCAAGACGAGAGAGAGAGAACGAAACAAATTTGTTTCGTTCTCTCTCGTCTTGCGCGGAATATCTCCTATACAAGCGTCGTTCTTTACGTTAATATATATATATATATATATATATATATATAGCTCGTTCGCAGACTTGCAATGGACAGTGGCGACGACGCGACGTGATTCCGAGCATCGAACCTTTTTCCGGGACCAACATCCCGCTCATTTGTAGGAATTCAAAAAATGTGGGAGATCGTGCATAACCCCAATCACACGTGCGCGCCTAGTATATATATATATATATATATATATATATATATATACAGGCGTCCCAAAAAAATGTATACACACTTTAAATAATTATAAAGGCAGTGTTTATTAAATACATTTCATTTTCAAAATGTAATAGAATCTACAGACATTATTTAATTGTTTTGTCAACGCCTGTTTTCAAACTGACGTCCGTTCTGGTCCAGGCACTGCTGATAACGCGAAGCAATGGAATCGCAAATCACGAAACATTTCGTTTGGTATTTGTGTGCATTCTCGTTCAATGGGTGCTCTCAATTCAGCGACTGTTGCAGGTTTTATAGCGTAGACTTTGTCTTTTAAGTATCCACATAAAAAAAGTCTAGTGGTGTGAGGTCTGGTGAACGCGGAAGGTATTCTACGAAACCCCTTCGTCCAATCCACATCCACATCGTGCCAAGTACCACTCGCAATACTCCACTCTTCGGTCCGGATCATCTTCATTAATAGCATGGACTAATCTTGGAATGTAACTTTTCCATTGACAGCGCTTCAATGCGTTGGACAGACGATTCTGAAATTCCTACCTCACGACTCGCTTGCCGCACAGATTTCTTGGACTTTGGTGATACGTTTCCAGTACTCTTTCTTGCTTTGTGGGGCTTGTCGATGTCCGTGGTCTTCCGGAACGCTTCTTGTGGACATTCTGAACAGTTCCATCGGCTTCAAACTTATCTCTAATTCGAGTGATGGTAAGTCGCGTTGGTGGATCTGTTTGAAACTCCCTCCTAAACTGTCTTTGCACTTCAACTGCGTTTTCACACTTCCAGTAGCATTTTAGAATGAATTTCCTTTGTTCAAAGCTTAGTCTGACTGCCATTATTAATTCTAATGGGTTTAACTGTAAACTGTAAACTCTTTTTATTACACAGTTAATTTTTGAAAGTATACATTGTAACCTTTTACCAACACCCCGCACCATTCGGAGTAACAGTCATTGTTAACCTCATTTATTGTAGGAGATAAATGATACAGCTCAAGCTCAATAACTCATAGACAGACGCACAAACATTTTATTATTACATTTAACATAGACCTAGATTAAAAATGAATGAAGGATAAACAAACACATCTGGTAAATCTCTAGGAGCGCTCCATTTTTCAATATTAAACATACTCATAAAACATATACCATTTGAAAGCTCACATTTTTCTGAGTCTAAAAATGTAGTAATCCAAAAGTATCAATAGCAAATAAAAAGTAACTAGGTTTAAATATAAAACCCTATACCGATCAATTTGTGATGCGTGATCTTTACGGGGGCTCCGCCCCCGTACCCCCGAGACCTAAATTATACAAATGATAATGTAATAACATTCATGTTAGGTTAGGTTAGCGTAACAATCAATTACCAAAAATACCATCTTACAACACAGACTGAAGATTTATAACTTAGCCAACCTTTATAATGTAGTTAATGACGTTACGCGTCAAACAATTAATTAAATCGTTACTTTTTATTTGCTATTGATACTTTTGGATTACTACATTTTTAGACTCAGAAAAATGTGAGCTTTCAAATGGTATATGTTTTATGAGTGTATGTTTAATATTGAAAAATAGAGCGCTCCTAGAGATTATCCACACAGCTACACACAATATTTATTAACATATCAAGACAGTTTTTGTTGTAAACTTACATTATATTCATGAATTAATTACATTTTTCATAGTTTTACATAATACATTCATCATACAATCAGAAGTAATAATACATATACATACAATCGCTATTTATTAACAGATCAGAAACTTTTTTATTTTGGTACTTGTACGTAGTTATCTCCCCCCCCCCCCCCCCCCCCCCCCAATTTTGACAGAATATTTTCGTTAAAACTAACTAAAATATCACGACTTAACCTAACCAATTATCAAGGACGTACAGTTGATCTATTATTAATTATAACATTGTTTCTGGAATAGTATTTACTATTTACTAATAGATCTAATAGATCAACTGTACGCCCTTCATAATTGGTTAGGTTAAGTCGTGATATTTTCGTTAGTTTTAACGAAAATATTCTGTCAAAATTGGTGAGGGGAAGATAACCCACAAGTACCTTTATTTTTTATTAGTAAACATACAAATACTAGAGTATGAGGACAAATAATAATGAATTAATTATAAAATTATAAATAATAATCCATATACACACAATATTTATTAACATCTCAAGACACTTTCTTTGTGAGTATGCTAAATTCGCAAATAATGCTGGAAATAGTTACAACCTCGTTGCTTTGCACGACGCACCCAATTCTTTTTAGAAATAATTCACTGCTTAACGTCGGCGGGAATCTACACTTAAATTACAGAGCTTTAAGTTCGTTTAAGTTTATGTTTCTATTTTACAATTGGATGTAGTATTTTCGTGATCTTTAGCAATAATAGAATAGATTCAAAAGCCTGCTCGAGCACACGTTCGTTTATTACACTAATTTCCTGAAAAGTTAATGTGTACACAATACATTCTAAGCTCGTACTTAGCCTCTTTTTACTAGTGTTTTTAATTGAATACAGATTAACACTCATATCGATAGGTGAGGAAATCTAAGTCGTGACGGGTGTTGTACCTCATATAAAGAAGCAATTCTTGCGGATGAACGGTGAAGGTGAGGGGGGGGGGGTTGTAGCATTTTAATCCAGCGTCGCAAAGTGAGTGGTTCCTCTCGGAGGAAGTGCCTTCTAAATATTCAGTAAGCTCCATTTCATTCTCACCATGCTCGTCTCTGCACTTCGTGAGGTCGTCGAGCAAAACAGTGTAAGCATGTTCAAGGATAGTATGAAAATAGTGCATATCGCCAACATGAGCGTCCAATATAGGTTTCAGTTTGCGGAAGGTGGGTATTTAAAATAACCTATCGAGGTTGAAGCGATGGCGTGTAGGTACAAGTCTATTATCACCGATGCTACTATAAGTTTTTAGATTAAATTTCCACATCAGACCTACATCAACGTAGGGTTGAGTTGTATTGCGGCTCACACTTAATGAGCAAATAATTGCGTATGAGGTAGTATCACTAATCGTCACTCTTGTTGCACTTGTTCCTGCTTGTGTTTTATAATACTCTTCAACCCACTTCTCTATCACCATAAAGATTTTTGACATCTAAACACTCAAATAAATAACATTACGTTTTGCGGATTCTGAACGTCTATATTTTGTTTTGAGCACGTAATTAATTGCACCACTGCCACGTTTAAGCACATGCACAGATTTGTAAAGGGTTACATCGTATGGAGTGTTAAGGATACTGCTTAAAAGAAGCTCCATATTTCTTTGTTACTGTAGACGTTACTGTTTCTTGGTGGTACGAGGAGACTTCTGGCTAGCAGGCCATAACGCGTCAAACTGAGGACTCGTTGTGAGTCAATATGGAATGTCTACCTCATCTCGGTGAGTCTGGACCGCTGATGAGTCATACGTCTTAGACTCTGGCTCACAACTGTTGCCGTGTCGGCTACACGAACGCACCGGACGAATCCTGTAAGACTATGTACCAATACGAAAAATGGGTAGTAAAATAAAAACATATATGTACACAAAATGTAATATCACATTAACTGATTCGAGAATGAGCAATTAATACTGAGGGGCTCTATTTGAGAAATAGATGTGTTTATGCTGTTCCACTCTGACGGATAAAAGGTATTCGTTACTAGTTCTATTAAAAAGGTACACAAACCTTTAGCAATGATTTCACTAGTCACCTCATTGTGGTATACGTGGATGTAGTAATAAAAATATTTCAGATTGTCCATAACCACTAGGTTCATGATTTCTAACATGGGTGTATAATCGGTGAGATGTAATATGGTGTAATAACTCTTTTCGTACCATTCGTTAATAATTTTCATAATCCAGAGGCTCTGCTTTTCTTCACTGAGTGTTGATTCCTTCACTTCACATTGGCTGTATTTTTTAACATCTTAAACTCGCAACATACTCCAAAACGGCTTTAACATTGCGAAACTCCGTGATACTCTCGTTAGAATATCCGTAAAGCAACTAAACATCCTGATCGTAAACCTTGTGTGACCTAATGCAGTATCCACGGCAGTCATCGTTAATTAAAAATTGGATTTGGCGATACTTGGTAGTAAAAAACCTTCAAGAGCAGAAAGCCTGTCCACTTCAACAAAGTTTTGCGAACAACTAACCTGAATAAACACAGTGCAAAATAATAATGATGTCACTTGTTTTGTGGGCGGGACTCATATATCGTGGTCAGATAGGAAAAATAAATCAAGCGCTACTATTGCGTGTGTGTATCTACAGAGAGCGGTGTCCCTACATTATCTCCAGAAATTAGAAATCATCACACACATACACACCTATTCATTCATAGTATGAAAAAAAAAATGAAGCACTCACTTTGAATAAGTAGAATAATTTATTTAAAGTGCACGAAATAAATAAATACTTACAAATAAATAAATATTCAATAATAATAATAATAATAATAATAACAGGTAAATAACAAGTTTTTAAAAAGATATTGACAAATACAAATATGTACAACGATTAAATACTACCCTTGGAAACCAAAGGGGAGAGTATCGTAGGTCCCAGATATTTGATACTACTTCTGGTATGTGTTTCGACACACCTTCGAACCTGTAAGTTCTTTCACGCCACCCAGTTTCTATGCCTGGAAGTTATGCGTTCCCACAATCAGATGAGGAGGCACTGCAGCATCATCAACGGCTTCCCCAACGGGATCCTCCAGGCACACCAAACCTTAAGGGATTCAAAGTTCACGATCTCCCGATTTGCAGGGGTTTAAAGTACAGTATTTCCCTTTGCCTTTACGATGTACTTGAAATCGTCACCAACCTTGATACGTACACCTTACGTTTTTAGCTTGGATGATACAAATGAGTTCGCGTAGGCGTTATCCCACATTCATCCTTGATCTCATCAGTGAACTTACCGAGGAACTCGCCTATAGGCAGGATATATTCACCTTTCTTTTCCATAAATATTACACTGTCGATATCCCAGCTGTCATAAAACTGGCCGTGTTTGTGACACGAGATGTGTCTATGGCCAATTCGGTCCTATTGTAACGTATTATATCGTGTTACCTACATGTACAATTTCAAGGACCTCTTATCGTCAGCTTTGGCGTAGTCCTATACTTCAGTAAAACTACGGGCCAGGTGTACGTTTTCCTTATGTGTTCTGCGCAAACTTGCCCCAAAAGCTGTTCATCCATAACTTTGCACTAAAGCGCTTGCCAGGGTTTCGTGCAATGTGTTCCCGATCAAATTGTATACCCTCACACTGAATATAGGCATTTTTTTTCATTCTCGGACTCAACACCCCATGGATACTCCGATGCTTCAACTTTATCCTTTAGAAAAGTGTTGATATAAGGCAGGGGTTCTTAACCTTTTTAGGCTGCGATCCAAATTCTGGTTTCGGGGTGAGCTCGGCGACCAATGCCTTCAAATAATTCACTCGTAATAGATAATAAAATAAATAATAATGGTAAAATGATTAGGGATAACATAAATAAATGATAAATGACAATTTAATGACCTCAATTTGGGTCGCGACCCAGAGGTTAAGAACCCCTGATATAAGGCGTGAAGAGATTGTCGAATTTTGAAAACTCTACACCACATAAATCTCCAATATTTTTAACCGTGACGAACAGCTAGGGCTAACTCGGGACTTGTAAAACCACTACTGATATTCCTCTGATTGCCTGTATGAATACATACTCCGCTGTTCTCCTCTGCACACTTCACGCACAGGGAAACATGAGCTCGTGATCTATATGGACGGGTAAGATAGGCATCATAAATCGCGAGGGGGAAGCACTTCAACGAAGGAAAGACCGAAATAGTTATCATTTAAACTGGTAGAGAACTCATCGATGGATGGCAGATCGGGTCCCACGAGCTTTTTAGGGACACCTACGGGATATGGGTTGTTCTTCATCACGTAGCGGTACAACGGACAGAGGTCAAAGTAGTGAATCTTCACCCCTTCCGTAGGTGGAAAGTACAGTTTGAAGGGGTTTGTACGACCTCCAAACAAACTGTCGACGCCCTTGAGAAGCAGTGGCGGCTCGTGACTTTCAGTTATGGGGGTGCTGCCTCAGAAATTGCGAACAATTGTGTCGATTATTATATATATATATGAGAGAGAGAGAAAGTCGAATAGATAATAGATAACTACTCACTACTCAGTCATAAAAATAAGTAAATAGTATCATAAAATCAATTATAGGGTACTTACGCTTAACGGGTAATTTCGAATTTGCCAAAAAATTTATTTATAAACAAATTCCATTCTTCTGTTTTTATTCTGAGCGAAAAAATATTCTAAGAAATGAAAGCTATATATTGTAAATAATCCAATTATTATATAATTAACTTCAATCTCATGACAAAAAATAATGATAACGAATCATTGATAAATGCAATTCGGAAATTAAATTTCGAATTAGCAAACGATACAGCAACACAACTACCACGTCAAACAAACAAATCGGCACTTCTCTGTCCACAGTGCTTTGGATCCTCTTAAACCGCGATTCTGACTCGCTCTTCGTACGTCCGCCACCGAGGTTTCAAGCGTTTCGAACAAAATCTGGAACTGTTAAGTACGCAGTTCCTCGGGAAGGCTGAAGCTACTTTCGTGATTCATTCGTTCGGCATTGAATAGTTTTAAGAAAAAAGGATATAATCTGATTTAAAAAACTCAAAGTTCATTGAAAAAAAAATCAGAGAGGCTATTTTAAATATTTAAATATAAAGATCATAAGATCATGGGGGTGCTGCAGTTCCACAGTGCCTATCTGCGAGCCACTCCTGTTCAGAGGATGCACAACCATTGATCTTTTGATAACCTTTATTTCGTTACGGTACTGTTCGTTGGTCTTCAGCCACTCATCATGTTCGTGCTCCCATAATACTTTGTGAGTGAACTGAGAACTTATAAGTTGATCACGAGTACGAGTCCACGCCAGACTATCAGCGGGATATCTGCAATACAAGTCACCTGTGATACCACATTCAGGAAGGGGACAACCATGCCAACGACATCCGTTAAAGTACACCGTCTCCTCTCTGGTGCGGGGGTCCTTACTCAAACCATCGGACCAGAAAGCACGACCATTGAGTTTAATAGCCATTTCTCCTGTGTTGTGTGCATGTTTTATAATTACACCTGACTGTTGCTGTATGTGAGCGAGCCAGTAAAGGGCCGTATTACATCCTTTTTTACCACACTATCATTAATTTCCTGCGTTTGGTCTGAAGGCTTGTAAAATGCATTTATTCAAACGTACTCTTTACTTGATACACAAATGCCACTTCATAACGATTTAACCCTGTTGTATGGTTTAATACTATCATTCTGAACTTTCTCTCCATATGACCACATCAGTGTAACATTAGGGTGTATCAATTTTAGTAAAGTCAACAATTCAAAAACTACTAATGCTCAAATTATGTCATATTATCTAGCAAACTTAGAAATATCTTTAGTGTTGTTTAAAAAAGCCATTTACCTACTTATATTTGACCATAAAGGTTTGAAATATAACCTAAATATGACGTATATCAATGTGCCATTGATATGTGTGGTCAACTTTGGTTATTTTTAGAGTGCAGTATGGTTTCTAAGTTTTACATAGTCACAAATGCTGGAGTTTTGATTGTGAATGCATGTGTTTTCCCTCCTTTTTGACAATTTAGATTACTTCGTAATGTAAATATTGTGTAATTCAAATTATTCGAAATGTTATGTGTGACCCAAACTTTCTGTATATTTTGATATGATAGATATATGAAATTGTCATTACTTTGAATAATTAAGTCTTGTACCTATAACAACACAATCTTTTATCTGAGCTTATAGGAAGATATTAAGAATTTCAATTAACTTAATTTTATGTAGTCATAATCAGTAGGCCTATCCAAATTTCAATGACATTTCTTTTGTTCACAGGTCCACAGGATGAGTCAGAAAGATCAGAACCGAAGCAAATCAAGTTGTCACCTAAGTCATTTGGTGAGGACTGGGAGGGAACTTCCTCTTGCTGAGCTGCCCACAGCCAGAGATCTGCTGAGTATGGTTTTTGAGGAGAGAGATGAGTGAGGAAAACAGGAGGAATTACCAGTTAATGACCTGATTAACAACAGCATTGTTCAGGGCTACTCGCTCAGTGGAGAAAGGCCAACGCTCTATTCACAGGACCTGTAATCAACACTGAGGTCAGGATCAGGGCTAAACAGGAAGTAGTGCTGCAGAGACAGGAGCAGAGAAGGAAGGCCGAGGAGAAGAGGAGAAGGAAGGCAGAGGAGTCAGCCAAGAAAGAAGAGGAGTTGAGGGAGGAGTCACTGCTGAGATGGAGTTGGAGGAGACTGGAGATTACTGAGGAGGCAGGGAGGAGAGAGGAGGACGAAGACTTCATACCAGAGGCTGCGGCAACTTCTTCCTTGCCTGTGGCTAAAAAGAAGAAATACAACACTGAAGATATCACCAACATATCTCTGGCTAGCTTGAGACATCACACTGGGTTGAGAGAGACTGCAGAGATTGCCACTGCTGCCTAGGAGAGACTGACTAAGGAGCTGGTCAAGAAGTTTGATGAAGAGATTTGGGAAAATGGCATCACAGTGTGTAGTGAACCAGAAGGGAAATATTTGTGGCATTTGGCATTTTTTACCAGAGGAAGCTGCGGAGGAGAGAAGTCATGCTGAGGTCATTGCTGATCATCTGGTGAACTGGCTAAGAGAGAGAAGAGCAGACCAGACCCTTTTGGCCATAAGAGGTGACAGTACTAATCTGAATACTGGCTGGGAGGGAGGAGTAATGCATTATGTGGAGGCCAAGCTTAGCAGGAAGTTGGTGTGGATTGTCTGTGACTTGCACACTGGGGAGCTGAGTCTCAGATACCTGGTGACTGCACTAGATGGCAAGACCAGTGGTGTAGTGCTGTGGGAACGCGTGGGAACGGCGTTCCCTTACTTTTTTTGGTAGACGGAACGGCGTTCTCTCACTATTCAAATAAATCCGAACTTACAAATCTCTAACGTCATGAAATTTTAATTCCCACCCCTAGAAGAAATGAGAAAGAATCATTAACTGCTTCATTCTTTTAGCTTCGACTGAGGCAATGCTAGCCTATAAAGATCTGGTGAAACAGTCACCACGGCGTACCAGTTGTTAACTTTTTTTAGTTAATCATTCCGTTGTTAGCTATTTTTATTGATCGTACTGGATGTCGTATATCTAATGACACTGGAATACTGCATCTTCAACCTTGGATATATCCTAATATCCAGTGCATATGACTCAAAATATCCCTGAAATTGGTCAGATTTCAAAAGATTTCCCGGGGGGCTTACAGTGCCCCCGGACCCCCAGCTGTATGGGCTCGCCATTGTCCCCCCCGCATCTGAGTAACATTTCAAAATGCGTTCCCTCACTTCTTTATTTAGCACTACACCACTGGGCAAGACATTGAGCAACAACAAATGGTCTGGGCTCCTAGGGAAGATGTTATACACTATCACTGAGCTGGAGATCAACCCAAACTTCACGAGGATCACTGTTGGTCCTCCTCTACCCCATCTTAGTCAGGAGGTAGTGAAGGACCTCAGCACAGACCAATCATATGGCTACAGAATCATCACTGCCATCAGATCGGGAGAGGTACCTCAGAGTCTAGCTCTCCTGGAGATTGAGCCAGTTTGTCACAGTAGGTGGGTCACCACGGCTCTAAGGTTCTACAGATTGTGGATTTCCAAACATGGGCTGAAGGGTAGGAACCTGAAGAATCTGAGGATAATTGTGGAATTCATAGTGGGAGTCTACATGCCAAACTGGTTCAACATCAAGTTAAATCACAGCTGGGTGGAGGGTCCCAGGCATGTACTGTACCAGCTGGAGCTGCTCAGAAGTCAGAAGGAGGAGGTGATAGGAATAGTGATTCCTACAGTGAAGAGATCAGCCTGGTATGCACGCTCTGAGGCTGTACTCCAGGCCATGCTGTGCAGTGAGGTGGAGGAGGAGAGGAGGGAGGCAGTGAAGAGGATATTGGAAATCAGAGGTGAAGGAGATGAGGACACACAGGTAGGAGACTGCGGTGTCAGACCCAGGAAGACTCCTGACATCAACCCAGATGCCATCAAACTGTCGGAGCTTATTGACTGGAACTCTGGCGTGACTGACCCTCCTCTGACCTGCCTCCTCACCACTGCTGCAATCAAGGAGTTTCTGGATAGACCAATGGAAGTTCCTGCATGGCCCTCACCACACAGTCAGTAGAGAGGTGTGTAAGGATGACAACTGAAGCAGCACAACATGTTTACTCACAAGAGAGGAGGGAGGCGTACATCAGTGGCCAGGTGGCCAGTAGGGAGCTCATGTCCAGAACAAGAGCAAGGCAGACATGCATCCTTGGCAAAGTTCAAGAAACCTATCTATATTTCTAAGTTTTTAATAATAAAATACAATCAAAATGTCTTTAATTGTATGTAATGTATGTAAAATGATAGTTTATATACAATAAAAAAATCTTGCAAAAATTGCTGATTTTTCGTAAACTTCACTTCAAATATAAGTAGCTAGGAGTGGTCAAATCTGATTTTAAAGCCATATTTCGATTTAGCACATAAAAATGCATCATTTGCTCACTAGTAGTCTTTGAAAATCTAACGATTTCATTTTGCTTCCTAAAATTGACATACTATCATACACATATTATCATCCATTCTCTGCCATTGGTTCATCATTCATCATCTTTCTAAATATTCCCATTTCGTACAGTCATTGCATTGTACACTAATTATGATACTTAAATTATTCACTCTGATAGTGAATTACCATTCAAATAAATATCTTACTCTTCACATCAATGTTGGGACCAATACATCTTTTTGTATACCTTATCCTGTATCTATGACATGCTTACTCCAAATACTTAAATTGATTCACAACCTCTCAACTTTCTTCTTTCTTTTGAAATCACTCAGCATGAGGCTTTCATTTATTTACATTCAATATTCTTTCACATACGAGTACATCAACCACTTGGTTTCTTTAGGGTGAATTTGTGTCAGACAAATTAGATCTCAAATTTTAAGGTGTATTAAATTTTCCCTTACAACATCAATTACATACTCGCTGGTTCCCAGTTTCACGAAATTTAGATCTCATCACTTATCAACACACACACACACACACACACACACACACACATGTTGCCCTGATAGTAACTGTATAACTATATAAATAATTGTTTCGAATGTAAAGCGATCTTTGATGAGGAATCGCTGGAATAGATTGTGGACTTGAAATTTGTTGTAACCATTGTTACAGCTTCGTTACAGTTGTAATTTGATTATTAGTGTGGAATGTTATTTTATGCAAATGTTGTGAAAATTATAGTTTGTTTTCGATTTTTATAAAATGATACAAAATATTTGATGTGTGGAATTTGTCATTCTAATGATTTCTTCTCTATCTAACTTGAATTTGTTAAAGAAAAAAAAATTTGCTAAATAAATAACTGTTGAATAAATAAATAAATTCTTAAACGATATTAATAAGTTTTCCTAGTGTAAAACTTATTTTCATGGGGGTGATGCGAGTGTAGTAATGTATAATTAAAAATTAGGATGTTTTGGTTATAAGAAATTAATATGGAAGATAATAAGATTTAATAAATGTATTACGATGGATATTGGTTTGTTTATATTAAAAATTGTAAGATGCATAGTTAGCAACACTCTCTCGGCCCAAGCGGGACGAGACTCAGGTAAGGTAGGTTGATTTTCCGCATTTTTTTAGATATCGACTTTGGACTAGTCGAGATAGTCAGGGCTTAATATGATAATAACTGACAAAATATTTCAGATCCCTAGCTTTAACCGTTTTTTGAGGAAACCGTTTCAAAAATCGTCAAAAAATCGTACCGAAAAATATCGCATTTTCGCAATTTTCGGCCGAAAAAATCATGCTATTTTCATAAAAAAATCCTGAAAAAAGTTAAAATTTTATTGAAAAAAAGTAAAAAAAACATGTACAGAGTCAAATAGACACATTTAGATCCCAAGATCATCATAATTTTCACTGTAAGAGCCCTTAGAAGCAAAGGAAGGCCTCATCTGGCGGCTTAGGGCTTTGGCCAGAATGTGTTTGTGCCTTGATTCGAGTCCATAAACAGTATGGGAAGCTTCAGATGTCAGCTTCACGGCCCTTTCAACACTCTGAGAATGTGAAGGCAGATCAGGCAGCTCCAGCTTGGTGCCATTCAGCAATGCTTCTTGAAGCTCCTGGTCAGAAAAGTCTTCTGTGAGAGCAGGTTCACAGATGCCACTTTGAGAAAGGTTGATTAGTTCTGACCAGTGGGTAGCTTCAATGTTGATGGCTGTGATCTTCTTCAGCCTCTTCTTGGCTGGCTTCCCACTTCTGAAAGAATAATAATTAATTTATTTTTTATTCCAGTTTAAGATTTAATCCCTATTAGTCTCAGAATTGCTGATTTAATTTAACTTAAATTAAAAAAAAAAAAACCCGAGTTCTATAAATCCCCATAATCGAATTTTTTTTCAGAAAGAAGGTAAGATTATTTCCATTATCAGAGGGGAGGGGGGAATTGGGATAAGAAAATGTGAAAAAAAATTCGATTATGGGGATTTATAGAACTCGGGCCTTTTTTTTATTAAATAAATTAATTTTTTTTTCACATTTTTTAAATTAATAAATGCTTACCTGATGGACAGAATTTTCTTGAGAGCAGCTTCTCTCACTTCCAAGTCATCAGACTTCATCATGGAGTACAGCACATTCTCGGGCAGCAAGGCAAAAGCATTGTACTTCAGGTTCTTGAAAGCAACACCCTGGATTTCTTCAGACTGCTGCTTGATCCTCTGGATCATGTTGAAGATGTACAGCTGCTGATTGTGGAACTTGCTGTCCCTTTTGATCTCAAACCAACTGACTGCATACACTTCCACAATGAACTTGATGGCCTGGTAAAGCTTATCCTGTAGTTCTGGAGGGTAAGCACCTCTGGTCCACAGACACATCAATCTAATTGCCAAAGTCAACCATCTTGCATGGTTTAATGGTCCAATTTTCCAGGCAGCAAATCTTGGGTTGACTTTGCCCCTGGAAATTCCAAGCACATACTCCAAAAGAAGCCTCTGGTCGCTACTGAGATCATTCAGTGTCTCCTCAGCAAATTCCATGTCATCCAGGGGGCCACTGAGTTTGGTGAATTCCACTTGTGGCAGATCTTGGTAGTCAATTTCACAGAGTTTTCCCAGCGGACCAGTGAAAGCAGTGGGACTTTTGGTACTGCCATCAAGATGCTTGAAAACAGCTCTGAAAGGAAGCTCATTCTGATGGAGTGAACAGCCAATGGTGTGCAATTTCCGCTCAATTTTATTTCCAGAGCTGTTACAAGGCCTCCCTCCCAGCCAGTGTTTGTATTTGTGTTGTCAAGGAGGACAGCTTTCAGGGTATGAACACTGTCAAACTCCTCCAAGACATTAGCAACTTCTTCACCAAGAAGAACTCCAGTCGCACCTTTAATTGGGATGACTCTGTGAGTAAGATATGTTCCACTTTCAGTTCCCGGCTCCTTTGTGAAAGTCAAATGGTGCTCTTGTCCCTTTCCTTTCTTCAGCTTAGTCTCCCCATTTTCATCCTTAACTTCTCTGTACAGCAAAGTGTCCTTGTCAACTTTCCATCAACCCCAATACAGACTAACTTTTCCAGACCCTCATTGTGCTTTTCATCACTTTTCACTTTCATTCTAGCTTTTTCCCTGTCCATTTTCGATTTATCAACTATTATCTGTTTCACATCAAGGCCAGGCTTAAGCAGGTCCATAGCTTGTAAGTCCAGGAGGAAGGCATTAGCAAGACTTGCCCCAAGATTGGAAGAAACATCACCCCTGATCAGTTCCATGGCATATCTGGGGGTTTTCAAAAAGCTGTAACCTCCACTTGGATGCCTCCTTGGCTTGAACTCTTCAGCTTCACCACCAGATGGCTGAAATGAAAATAAAAAATAAATTACTAAAGCGAAAATGGGGGAAAATAGGGAAAAAGTAGAGAAAAATATGGGTAAAAATCGACGAAAATGGGCGGAAATAAGAATAAATTACTTAAACGAAAATGGGGGGAAAAAGTGGGGAAATGGGGGAAAATATGGGTAAAAATTCAGGTAAAAAGTCGGCGAAAATGGGCGAAAAAAAGAATATATTACTAAAGCGAAAATGGGGGAAAAAGGGGGGAAATAGGGACAAAAAGTAGGGATAATTTGGGTAAAAATGGGATAAGATATAAAAAAAAAATATATTACCTCTCCTGATTCTCCTGAGCTGGATTCAAAAGAAATATCTTGTGAAGGTGTGGAGGCAAAAGTGGCCAAATCCACTTCCTGCTGCTGTTGAATCTGGCTCTGTAATCTTTCTGTTTCAGCTGCAGCCCTCTGGTCTCTCTTCACAGCAGCTTTATCCACAGATCCCAGCTAGAAAGAGCCCTTTGGTCCTATTTTGGCCCTCTGATCTCTCAAGTATTCCCTCTCCTCTACTGGAACCTGAAATATTAAAGTATATTAAATAGCGGATCTAAAATAAGAGATAAAATCCTGAAAAAAATGTATTATTAATTTCTATTACCAGGGGGTGGAAAGGAAGATTACAGGAGGAAAATGCGGATATTTTTCAATTACAAGCATTGAATTTCCTTCCATTTAAAAGGCACCTAATCGCACTAAGTTAGGCCAGTTAAAAGTTTAAAAAATAATAGCATTACCTTCTTACTGGGAGGACAAGTGCAGATTATGTGCTGTGTTTGACAATTTTCTTTCTTGCACTTCACAGCATTGTCATCACAGGGACGAACAGGTAGCTTACAGGTGCAAGCAGAAATGTCAAAAAGTTTATCCAGCTTTTCCTCCAGATTCTGCTCCTGAACTGTAGAAAGAGATTTCCTGTTTATCTCTTTTGCTTTCTTGAAGCACAATTTATCCACCAATTTCACTACATAATATTCCTCATACAGGGGCAGCCGCAGGTTCACTGCCTGCCAGATCTCAATCACATCCTTTGCTATCATTTTAGCAATATCATAGTCTTTCAAGTCCGGGTGGCTGTTTTGGAGGAAATAACTGTACTGAATAACTTGGCGGAGAGTAGGAGGCTCTGTTTTATCCAAAGGGGAAGGCTGGCCACTGAATTTTTTGGCACTATCACTTCGGGTTAACACTGCAGACTTCCGTTTTTTACCCATTTTTATGAAATATCTGAAAATAAACAATTAAATGAACGCATCATAAAATAACTTAATTTAATACACATTTTATAGATAAATATCATTAAAAAACACAAAATAATACACTAATAAACATCTATAATTCATTTACAATAAGTTTCAAGCATCGTTTTGTTAAAAAAGCCGAATTTTAATTGATTATTTTGATGAAATAAGGTCCGATATTTTGTTTGTTTACATTGCGCGAATGCCGCGCGCGCGATTTTACGCGTAAAATTCGACAATTTTACAACTTAAAAATAATTAACAATCCTAAAAAAATACAATCATTTTCACAAATATGAGTTGGTGCAACGTTTTTTATACATTAATACCTTTCTATCTAGACTAGTCCAAGATCACAGTTCCAAAATCAACCTACCTTAGACGAGAGAGAGAAATACCCAAAAATGGGCAGTCATTGGACAGCAGTGAGCTTAGAAACTTGGTGTTTTGCTTGTTAAGATGTAATTGTAAATTTAGAATATTCTTTTGTCTTTCTCTCCGACTAAAATGTTAACGTTAAATTTCCCCCCTCGCATTACCTCGTTTATGTCAGTGTTTTCGGCATAAATAAAGTTAGTAAAATGTTAATCAGCGTATAATTACCCCCCCCCCCCCCGGTTTCCCTTGCATTGTTTGAATTATAACGGTTTTCCAGTCGGTCTCGTCTACCGTATTTATAAAGTATAACGAAAAAAGTGTAAAGAGAACGATGAAGGATAAAGAGAAATAGAAGAAAAAGGAAAGTAAATAAAGAAATAATGAATTAAACAAATTAACCACGACAGCTGTATGAAATTATTTACATTACAATGCGAACGTAGGTGGACTCGATATAGAGTAAACTTTGATACAAGTGTACATAGAAGCATTGGTTTAATTTTAATACCACCGATTATGCTACTTTTTATTGTCTCATAATATTGCTATATTATGACCAGTGACGTAGTCAGAAATTCTAAGAGGGGCAGACAACTGAACGTACCAACAAAATAGCACAACATTTTACTGATATGTAAGATTTATTCAGCAGGCATTTAAATACACAATATGCTTTGTCACGATATATACTCGTATGTATATAACTGAAATGGAAACCGTAGAAAGATTGTCCACAATATTAAATGAAAAAACACACTTTACTGACATATATAATAATAATAATAATAATAATAATAATAATAATAATATAATAATAATAATAATAATAATAATAATAGTTCCAGTTCTACGCCCCCTCTCCATGGTACACCACTAGAGTTAATCATTTTAGGCTACGTCACACGATCAGAATGTATTTTTCTCTACTTTACTGTAAAAAGTTAAGTATATCAATAACAAATGCAACAGTGATACATTATTCAGACAGTCCATTAAATATACTGACAAAACCCCGAATTCATCAACCACTCGCCCACCTTTCCCTTTGGCTTAGTGGTTCTTTTCGTCATTTCAGCTGACATAATTTTCTTTTTCTTTTATTACCCCGTTTTTCTTTCGTTATTTCTTCGTTTTCCATCGTTCTTAAAACATTAAAAGTTAAAAAAACAAATTTTTAGAACCATTTTCACTCTTTTAATATTAATATAATATTCATATAATATTTTACTTATGCAGTTATTTTTTCGGATCAAATGTAGAATTCGGACCCCAGCCTTCTTTAGTTAGCTTTATAAGGCTAACTAACGAAAATATCATGACCTAACCTAACCAATCGTCAAGGGCGTACAGTTAACCTAACGATTGGTTAGGTTAGGGCGTGATATTTTCGTTAGTTAGCCTTATAAAGCTAACTAAAAAAGGCTGGGGTCCGAATTCTACATTTGATCCATTTTTTCATTGCGCTTATTATTATTATTATTATTATTATTATTATTAATATTATTATTATTATGACAATTTTTCTCAATCACCTATTTTGTATGATTCGTACAATTCCTTTGCTGTCCTTCCGTGGTAGAATTTAAATTATATGTATATTTTAATATTTACTTTAGATGGGACATGCTTTGTTTTCCAGCAATTAGTTGATACTGTTATTGCGCAATGCGCATGCGCCTGTTTATTTAGTAACTCTGTTTTCTCTTTACTTAAGTATCGTGTTCTGCACGCATAACGGTAGTTTAAGATAGTTGCCTCTATTATATATTCTTTGATTTCTTATAATTGGTTCCACCTCTTGTTAATTCATAGTTGATATTAGTTTAAAGTGTTATTAATTTCTTTTCGATGTACAAGGTGTTCGAAAAGTCCTGTCACCCCCTACAAAATGTACATATTGTAATACCAATTTTATTTTTGTGATTAATTGTATTTTTATGTGGTAGGTGTAATTTAAGAAACAAGTCACTAGCAACAATTACTTTAATTACAGTAAATACACATTACACTAATTACACAATTTTACTAATTACAGTTACTAGTAAAAAACAGTTCACAGGCTTCATATCGTTTCTGCACTTCTGTATCGCATAATTCATTAACAAATGACGGGCGGTATGGTTTCATGCCGAGATCTTTTGTCATGTGATCTCTCATTGTGGACATGGGGACTGCAAGGTCTTGTGATCGTATTTACCTTCACATTGTTCTGCTCGCGTTGTTGGTCTTCCCGACCGTGGCCTGTCCTTGCTGGAGACAGTTTCAAACAGCTTTTTCTCCCAGCGTAATACCGTCTTGTTTGGTGGTGTAGCCTTATTGAATCTTGTGTTGAAATCATTCTGGATATCATGCATCGTTTTGCCAGTATGTGACCTTTCATGAACCCATGTGCTCATCACTATCTTTTCCTCCAGAGTGTAAGTGGACTGGTCTGCCATTGTTCACACAACTCTAATACCTGGAAAAAAAAAAAAGTCAATGAATCACATATAAATTCAATTAAACACACAAAAATAAAATTGGTATTACAATATGTACATTTTGTAGTGGGTGGTGACGGAATATTTCGAACATCCTGTACAACTTAGGTCCTTATAAAGATAGATTAAAGTTAAACACAATTTATAGGTATGATTTCACTCACCATAAAATATGAATGTTTAATTACACTAAAGTTCTTCACTTTAGCGTTTAAAAACCCGATTAAGCTGCAGGTAATTACAAAAATATAGATTTTAATATTTTTCGTTACACACCAATTTAAAAAAACCCTTAAATAATTTAATAGAAGACAATAAGTAGTTAAAAAGCTTCCCAACTTGAAAGAATCATTTTTTCTTAAAGAAATATTTTCCATCAGAGTTTAGTCCAGCTCTATCAAGTGTTTTTTTTTCCCAAAAGTATATATATATTTTCAAAGTACAACCAACCAAGTCCAATTTTTTTTTTAAATACAACCAATCACCTAAAACCAGTTATTAACCTTTTCAAATTTAATCAACCACTTAACTACAGTATATACACACACACACACACACACACACACATATATATATATATATATATATATATATATATATTATATATGTGTGTGTGTGTGTGTGTGTGTGATCAAAAAGTTCGATAAATAGTCACGCGACTAATGAACGTGTGTCACTAGGTGATGTCAATGTGTATGGCTGATGACGTCACCTTGACCACTTACCAGATGCCAACAAACACCATTCAACTACGCACCAGTGCGCCGTGTCATTGCTTTGTGTCAGGGCGTTTTTGTGGCGTCTGGCGATTTTGCAGAAAATGTCGAAATTTGAGTAACGTGCAAACATCAAATTTTGTTTTAAACTTGGTAAGACAGCTACAGAAACGAACGGAATGCTTGCAGCTGTCTACGGAGATGAAGTTTTTACAAACAAGACGGACGGACGACCACTTCTTTCATCATCTTCCAAAGAGTCATTTCCTTTTCGAAACCTTCCAAACCACTTGCAAACAGTCTTGTTTTTAACAACTTCATCTCCGTAGACAGCTGCAATCATTCCGTGCGTTTTGTAACTGTCTTATCAAGTTTAAAACAAAATTTGACGTTTGCACGTTGCTCAAATTTCGACATTTTCTGTAAAATCGCCAGACGCCACGAAAACGCCCTCACACAAAGCAATGACACAGCGCACTGGTGCGTAGTTGAATGATGTTTGTTGGCATCTGGCAAGTGGCCAAGGTGACGTCATCAGCCATACACACTGACATCACCTAGTCACACGCGTTCATTAGTCGCGGGACTATTTACCGAACTTTTTGATCACACCTCGTATATATATATACAATATATGACGCGTTCGGTGGAGAAGGGGCGAACGCCACAAAATTCGAAAAATGAGTTTTTTGTCGTATAATTATCCTTTAAAACCTTTGCTTTACCTATGCAAAAAATTAGATGTTAGTCTGCACTCTTTCACGGTAAAATTTAGGTTTTAATGTATCTCAGAGAAATTCACTCCGCATCATTGCTTCACATTGAACACATCTATCTACTTTCTGGTCACTCGACAATGCCCTGTGATGCTCAATTTGGCCAAATTGAACAAAATATAAAAATAATTACAGCAATATTATTTACACCAAAAAAGATTATGTTACGGCCATAACTACAGCCGTTTCGCAGCGCTTCCTAGTTGTAGAAATGAAACAGGCTGATTTTCTCGATTTTGACGTCCTAAAAACGTGCATTGTCATTAGGAAATCAACAACTACTAAATTTACAGATGCAAGAAAGTTAATATTTGACTTTCAACAAAAAGAAGGCTACGTAATATCTACTGCATACCGCACAACCCCAGATAATAGCCATCCCGTCAGACTGCAGAAAGGGAAAAAATCCTACAGTGTCAGTTTATTCAATCTAGCCCAGCAGACACTGCAACCAAAGTATTCCCAATTGCTACCAATAACTAAGAAAAAATAAAAGATCTCAAAGAATTATCAGACCTAATGCCTGCAACTGCAGTGAACTATTATACAAGATTGTTAAAGGAACTGGAAGAAACCGAAACAGTTGAAGCAGGTAATACAACATTCGACGAAGAGGACCAAATAATGGATTACACCAGTTAACATCAGAAGCTATCAATAAATAATATTGTAAAATTTCTTGGCGTTTTATTATATCGACATATTACACAACAATATTTTACTCAAATATGTGTTCAAATTCATACATTTCAATAAACCGGAAAAATACAAAGGTTTAAAGTTTACAAACTTTAACTGCATTTTGTGGCATAATTCGAAAATGTTGCGTTCGCCCCTTCTCCACCGAACGCGTCATATATACTAGGGCAACTCAATATATTTTGCCCCACCCTTTTTCCTTAGCTAAATAATAAACCATGGGACTGAAATGTCTTTTGGGCCGTAAGTTTGAACTCTCTGCGCTTCACATAACCGGATTTTTTCAGTTTGAACCTCCCCTCCTTGTATAAAACCGCTTTTAAACGCCCTTTGTATAAAACCGATGGTTAACGCAGTTTCGAAAATGGCGTCTAACAGTGATGTCCGTCGTAAACAGAGAGCTGTTATCGAGTTCTTAACCGCAGAGAAGGAAACAGTTGGAAATATTCAGAAACGTCTACAAAACGTTTACGGAGATGCTGTTGTTGACCGAAGCACAGTTGGACGCTGGTCTAAACGTGTGAGTTCATCGGAGAGAGGGAGAGCCAGCCCCGATGATGAGCCACGCAGTGGTCGCCCGGCATCGGCTGTCACATCTCACACTGTGCAACGTACTAACAGCATCATTCGATCAAATCGGCTCGTCACATACAAGGAGCTATCACTGGAGCTAGGAATTAGTGAAGGAAGTGTGAATACGATAATTCAGCAACTGGGATACTCAAAAGTGTATTCACGGTTTGTTCCTCGCGAACTAACTCAAAATCACAAAGCCCAAAGAAAAGAAATTGTTTCTGAGTCGTTGGTTCGAAACGAGACAGAAGCGGATGACTTCCTTTCACGAATTGTGAGTGGGGATGAGACTTGGGTACACCAGTGGCGTCCTAAGGTGGGTGCGAGGGGGGCAGTCCGCCCCGGGTGACAGCCAGGAGGGGGGTGTCATCGGGAGAGTTGAAATACCAGTACAAGTTTTCAAACCAAATGAAAAATTCGCCAAAGTAAGAAAAAAAATTAAAAATGTTCAAACTATTACAATAGCTTAATGTTAATTTCCACTATAAAATAAATTTTTATTTTTATTGGCAATACAAAATTTACAAACGAAAAATTAAGTATTTGATAAAAATTACATCGAAAGGCGAACATTTGTTGACGTTTTAGTCATCAGTTTGTTGAGCATAGCCAGCTGGCTGCAACTGACATTCCAAGTCTTGTTCACTTGACACTGTGACTGCACATACATGAGGCATGTTTCATTAAATAATTATGATAAAGCATAAAGTGCTGGTGTTTATAACAATATCATGGTACTTATACCAGTGCCCAGTAATTTTTGACAATGTGGTATCATAGTGATGTTTAAGTGTTTATAAATGCATCGTCGTGATGTTATAATACCCAGTAAATGCATTGTGGAGAGGGCCATTCATTATGCAACTACAAAGTGTGAGGAAATGGACATTTCTATGGAGAGAAGAGGGAGAGTAAAGCTCCGAAAAAGGATGCCAGGAGAGATGGCAAAGGATGCTGGTCTCACATTGCCAGAGGAAGTAAAAAGGGCTATATTTGAATGTCTTGATCAAGAATTGGAGATTCGTTCTAAGGCAATGGATCAAATTCTGTCAATCTTCGCTGTTATTCAGCCAAACACTTTGGTTGTTGCAACAGAAGAAGAACTTCGGAAGCATATTCCAAATTTGACTCAGATTTTCGATGAATTCTCTGATGAAGATATCAGTGTGGAAATTGGACGACTTCGGAGGCATTTGGAAGCTGCCAAAATCAGCGTTGAAGAGGCAAAGAAATGGACAGCATTGCAGTTTCTGGAGTTTATTGTGAAATGGGATTTTTGTGAATCTTTGCCAAGCTTGTCACTGTGTTTGAGATTCTTTTTGACTGTCTGTGTGTCTATTGCTTCATGTGAAAGAAGTTTTTCCAAATTGAAATTGATAAAAAATTTCTTTCGCTCGACCATGAGTCAGACAAGATTGACAAATCTGGCTTTACTTTCAAATGAACATGAATATGCAAAGAAGGTGAATTTTGATGAGGTCATTGATCAATTTGCAGAAATTAAGGCTCGAAAGCAGAGACTGTGAATCCTTTCTATCTACCTTTGAAGAATAGGCTGAGCGTTGAGACTGGATTTCCTGTTTTTTTTATAAAATAAAATGCAGTATTACCTGTTCACTGATTTTTTAATGTCCTGCATTTTTCTTATTTCCAATTTGCTTATGACAGTACTGTACTGTTTAAAAATCTACTTGCAAACATAATATATTTTTCTGTGTTTAAATTTTAAAATTATTTATGGGGGTGCCAAAGGAAGGATTCGTCCCGGGTGCCAAATACTTTAGGTACGCCCTTGGGGTACACCACTTTGAACCTGAAACAAAACGCCAATCCATGGAGTAGCATCACGCAGACTCCCCACGCAAGAAAAAGTTAAAAATGGCTCCCTCTGCAGGAAAGGTTATGGCCACTATCTTCTGGGACATGAAAGGGGTGATTCTGGTGGACATTATGAAGAAAGGACAAACAATCAACTCAGAGGCATATATTGCTACCCTACAGACACTCCAGAGACGTATAAAGCGAGTTCGACCGGAGAGAAAATTGGAAGACGTCCTTCTTTTGCACGATAACGCAAGACCACACAACAGAGGCCAAGAGAGGCCATCACAAAAATGCGCTTGACTGTGTTACCCCACTCTCCATACAACCCGGATCTGGCGCCTTCAGACTTCCATTTGTTTGGGCCAATGAAGGATGCTATTTGTGGAAGAAAGTTTCAGAGTAACGATGAGGTTGTTGAGGAGGTTAAGAGGTGGCTCGAGCGGAACCCAGCGGACTTTTACCAGCAAGGAATAAAGGCCCTTGTTTCGAGGTGGAGGAAAGCCGTAGAAAAGGATGGAGACTATGTGGAAAAATAAAAAATGTAAAAACGGTATGTAACTACTTGTGTACAAAATTTCTGGAACTTAAAGGAAATTTGGAAAGGAAAAAAGGTGGGGCAAAATATATTGAATGACCCTCGTATATATACAGGGCGTCCCAAAAAAATGTGTATACACACTTTAACAGCTGATAGCTCAATTGATGTTTCTTTCTTTCCAAGTTAAACCCATTAGAATTAATAATGGCAGTCAGACTAAGCTTTGAACAAAGGAAATTCATTCTAAAATGCTTATGGAAAACTGATGAGTGGGTAGTTGGGAGGTAACGAAAATGGTTCACTGAGTAGGTAGGTAGTTAATCTAACAATTATTAAATTCCTTTTATGTCAATAACTGGGTGGATGAAACCAATTGGTTGCTCACCAGAGTTATTCTCCACACTAGTATTTATATACTGTGTGAGAAGAGCGTGCTCGGTAATGGAGATACATTACCGCTCAACCAACCGAGGAAAAAACCAAGACAATGCTGGTGGAAAAAGCCCCGCGAAGAGGAGAACAAAGGAGTACGAAAACGAACAACGGGGCGAGAGGACGCAACGGTGAAGGGACGACAACAGACAACGAAAAAGATCCCCACCAGCAAGTGCGCTCTCGACAATAACACAAGGAGAAAAGAGACTCTCTAATAACTAACAGTAAGTGACTAATTGTGTTTTTAACCCAGTAAATTAATCACATTAAATTAAGCTGGGTCAGACAAATTAGGCCTACATTGTGGCCTAAGACCCAGCATCAACTCATAGCTTAACAAAGGTGAAGGTAGATTGCCCTAACCTAACTTGGTGAGGAATCCTACTGTGGACCTCAATTTATCTGCCCACTCTGGACCATTTCCGGAATCTCTAGGCTGACCCCTCTAGGCTAGACTTGATCTACTCTATAGTTAGACTGGAGATATAAGGGGTGGGTTAATTGTGGACCAATTCATACAGAGCATTTTTCGCATTGGTGGTCCGTGTGTGGGGAATTTACAAACCTTAACCTTACTTAACAAAAATTGCAGAATTGGCTAAATGGTCTAGCCTAAGCCTAAGCCTAACCTAATCAAGCCTAATTAGGTCTACAACCTAGGGCCTAACTAGGAAACATTTACATTTAAGGAGTCTCATTCTCTTATAAGCTTAGACCTGAGTGACATAAGTACTTGGGGGGGATTAAACCAAATTTAAACTTGACTGTTTTGTCTGTGCTCTCTCTTCTCTGGTAATTTCTTCTTGTCCTCTATTTCATTACGATCCCAGTTAAACAATTTTGACTTAGACATGGACAGTGCGGAATTGAAAAAGTTAAAAAGAAAAGGGGGGCAAAGTTGGGAGCTGTTACAAAGGCTGTGAACACTTTTAACAATATTACACAACCAGGTAAGGAAAATTTAGAGAGTGTAATTCTTAAATTGGAAACTAAAAAGAAGGAATAATAGCCATTAATGAGAGTATTTCAGAGTTAGTTGAATCCGAAATGGCTGAAGAACAATTGATAGACCTTTACGCTGATGATGATGATCAGGTAATCTCAATTGAACAGCAAATAAGGAGACTACGGTCTCGTTTGACTGACTTAACACCAAAAAAACCTAATTCTGATTTTAATCAAAGTAGAGCTAACCTTCAACAAAATTTAAGTGGCATGCTAAATCCTGAGTCACAAGAATTGAGGGCTCAGTTACCCATTTTGCTAGTACCAACATTTGAAGGGGACACGGTACAATTCCCATCTTTCATTGACAAATTTGAGAATTTAATAGGTAATAAACCTTATATTTCAACTGTTGAAAAGTTTAGTTACTTAACTAGTTCCCTTAAAGGCCCAGCCTATAACCTGATAGCCTATTTACCAGCCGTAGGGAATTCATATGAAGTAGCTATTGATTTCTTAAAACGTAATTACATTAATAAAGATGAGATTGTATATGAATTATCTCAACAAATTTTTGAATTTGCACCCATAAAGATAACCATAGTGATATGGAAAATTTTTATACAAAATTAGAAGCTATTATAGGACAACTAGTTAGCAATGAGATAGATATTAAAGCTTCATCTTGGATTATACAAGGCATAGTACTTAGGTGCCTTCCTTTGAGGGTTAAAGATATTTTAATTCTAAAGACGGGAGAAAATTATCCTAATCTGGAAGATATAAGAAAACACTTCCCCAATATCCTAACTAATTACAAATTGAGAGATTTTCCAACACATAAGACCCAGACTATGGATAAACCAAAGACTGTTCCCAGAGACCAACTAGCTACAGCCAAACAGACAAAACTTGATACTGTAGAATCAAATGTGACCAACTATAATACACGAACACCTACATTACAGAACTTTAATGTAACTGCTGCCTCAACTTACACACCACATTGCAAATTTTGTGCAAGTAATGAACACAGTAGTACTGGGTGTGACAAATATTCAGACTTTAACCAAAGAGCTAAAAGATGTGAACAGTTGAACCTGTGTAAAAAGTGTACTGGCCAGGGACATTATAAGAAAGACTGTAAATCTAGGTTAAGATTCAAGTGTAAGTTTTGTAAAAGTTTACGACATGTCTCATCAATGTGTGATTCACCAAAGTGTCCAAACAATAGTACTCAAACTCAAAAGATACCTCCCCAAACAAAGGTAACAAAGAAAATGCCACTTTCATGGGACATTCTGTTTGTTCAAACAATGTAACAAGAAACACTGAGATTCTTTTACCAACTATTACTTTGGACTTAGTGAATAGTGAGGGTAGCACCACTCCAGTGAGATGTCTTATAGACTGTTGTTCTCAACAAACATTTGTTTCACAAAATGTAGTTAATAAATTGGGTTTGACACCAAGCCCGAATGAACAAAACCTCAATATTGCATCCTTTGTTAAGGATAACTCGGACAAAAATAGCTATAAGACAATTGACCTGGAACTACATTTAGAAAAATAAATTAGAGAAAATTGAAGCAGTTATTATTTCTAAAGTAGGACAAAACAAACTGGTTATACCCAAACTAGAACAAACCATAAATCATTTGGGAAAACACTACAAAATAGCTGATAGACATATCACTAACAACACAGTAGCTAACATTGAAATGCTAATAGGGGCAGATTATATTAATCTTATTCATAAGGGCATAGTAGAGATAGGTAATGGTATAGCTATTCAGACTCCATCAGGGATAGCCCCTTTGGGTGACCTATCAAATACAACCTAGACCTAAACCAAAATAGTTCATGACCAACAAATACTATGTGCCTCAACACAGTCCTACATAACACCTGTAAGAATAGCAACACTTTGAATAATATTATCTCAACTGAGAACATTAATTCATCATTATCAAATGAAACTTTGGATGAGGCAATTCAAACTTTATGGTTGCTAGAATCTGTGGGTATACATGACACAAATCAAACTTCAGAAGATCAGTTAATGGTAGAAAGATTTGAAGACACCATTCAGTGCAAAGACAATAGTTATTTTATTGAGTTACCTTGGAAAATAAATTGTCCAACTTTAAGAGACAATCTCAAAGTAGCTAAAGGACATTTATATAAAGTAATGAAAAAACTCAAACAAGATAATAATATTCCATCATATAATGATGTCTTCAAAGAACAGCTACAGAAAGGCTTCATTGAAGAAGTAACAAATAACCCTTTTAAAAAAGATGGTTGTCATTATTTAACCCACAGGGGGGTTTATCGACAAGATGCCCCAACAACAAAACTCAGAGTAGTATATAACTGTAGCCTCAAAGACAGTGATAAACACAGTTTGAATGATTGCTTGATTGAGGGTCCTAATCTCATTTCTGACCTTGTGAAGATCTTACTGAGGTTCAGGTTAGACAAATATGCCGTACAAAGTGACATTTCAAAGGCATTTTTGAGAATAAATCTTAAAAATGAATATGATAAGAACCAACTTAGGTTCTTATGGTTCAAGGATCCATTTGATTTGAATAAATGGTTCATAACCTATAGATTTAATGTTGTGTTGTTTGGAGCCAATTGCTCACCTAGCCTATTAGCATTGACAATTGGACATCATTTGAACCAGTTTAATAACTCTTTAACATTGAACTTCCTTAAGGAACATTTTTACGTAGACAATCTAATAGGCTCAACAACAACAAAATCTGAATTATCTGAAGTCTATGAACACTCTCAAAACATTATGCAACAAGGTAACTTTGAACTTAGAGAGTGGATTTCAAATGATGAGGATTTAAACAAAAAGATTTTAAAGGATAATAATGGTCTTACTGAGCCATCAGACAGAGTTAAAACTTTAGGTATGAACTGGTATTTGGATGCAACTTCTAACAGTCATGATTCAATCTGTACTAAAGGTTTTAAACTTGATGAGGAAGCAAATACTAAAAGACAAATATTATCAGAGGCTTCCAAAATTTTTGATCCCATGGGTCTATTCCTGCCTTCAACAATAAAATCAAAGATTCTCCTCCAAGAAATTTGGAGGACAAATGTTGGGTGGGATGATCCAATAACAAATGAAAATCAAAAATCTTGGAAGAAGTTAGCTGCTGATTTAACAAAAGTGCAGAACATTAAAATTCAAAGGTGCTGTGGGTTTAGGGATAAGCCCCAGAGACTTCATGTGTTTGCTGATGCAAGCACACAAGCTTATGGGTGCTGTGCGTATCTTGTAAGCCCTATAGAAAGTCATCTAATTTATGCAAAAGGGAAAGTTGCACCTCTCAAACCTACCCGAACCATACCTCAATTGGAACTATTGGCTGCTACATTAGCCATTAAAACCATTTCATTGCTTAAGGATGCTTACCATGATGTGTACTTAACTCATATCCACATCTGGCTTGACAGTCAGATTTGTCTTGCCTGGATACGGAATGATAGCATTAATAGTAAGAATATCTTTGTAAGAAATAGGCTAAAAGAAATAGCTGAAGCTAATGAAAGCCTACAAGTAAACTTTCACTATGTTCCAACTAAACAAAATCCAGCAGACTTTCTGACCAGAGGTTTATCCTACAAGTTGTTGAAGTCAAACAAAACTTGGTTTATGGGACCTAAGTGGCTCTGTAATACAGACCAATGGCCTGTGGAACAAGTTAACTTGACATTAAATTTAATCTTTTCAAATGAAAAGGTTGAACCAATCACTAATTATGAAATTTATTCTGATTCAACAAACTTGTCAGGGTTACAGCCTACTGTTTGAGGTTTGCTCACAACTGTTTAACTACAATTAACAAACAGCTAAATAAAAACAATCATAATTATACAGAAGTCGCAACCAAATACTGGATAGGCCATGCACAACAAAAAGAGTACAATAAAGAGTTAGAATTCTTAACTAATGGGAAACAAACAAAAGAACCTGTACCATCAGTAGTTGTGGATCTAAACTTGTTCAGAGATGAGGAAGGCCTTCTAAGGTGTAAAGGGAGATTAGACAAATCAAAACTGTCATACAAAAGCAAACATCCAATCCTTTTACCTAGATTTAGCTATTTGACAACATTAATCATCAGAAAAACACACAATGATGTATATCATATGGGAGTACCACAGACACTAACTACATTAAGAAAAACTTATTGGATACCCAAGGGAAGGATCACTGTTAAAACAGTCCTGAGTGAGTGTGTCACATGTAGGCGTATTCATGCTAGGCCCTATAGGAAACCAAATCCTCCTGCTTTGCCAGAGGAGAGAGTTACTCTCAACAGACCCTTTGAGACTGTAGGCATTGACTATACAGGAGCATTGACTGTAGGGGTGGGTGACACTGAACAAAAAATGTACATTGTACTGTTTACATGTGCTGCCTCACGAGCTGTTTATTTGGATGTTGTGGAGGACCTTACAGCAGAATCTTTTGTTGCTGTCTTTAAGAGATTCTGTGCACGACATTCAGTACCCAAGACAGTTTGGACTGACAATGCTACATATTTCAAGGCTGGTGAACAAGTCATCCACGACTTGTTAAGCGATGAAATCACACAATTATATATACAAAATTCAAACATAAAGTGGAAGTATATTCCGGTTGCCTCTCCTTGGTATGGTTCTATCTGGGAGAGGAATATACAAACAGTAAAGAATTGCTTGAAGAAAGCAATTGGCAAAAAACAGATACACTTATTTGGGTTGCTCACTCTCCTGGCTGAGATTGAGAACATCATTAACAATAGACCACTCACTTATGTGAGTGACAACATTAATGACCCGGAACCATTAACTCCAAATCATTTGATTCGGGGAGAACAAGTTAGTCTCCTGCCGGACTACAATATAGACTCTTCAGAAGACCCAAACTGGACTCAACGACATGATGAGCTCCAGACTAAGTTACAACATTTAACTAGAGTTAAAGCTCATTTCATTAAACAGTGGAAAACTGAGTACTTGATGGGTCTAAGGGAGAGACATAAACAAATGACTAAGAAGGATTGGTCTGACACAATTAAGGTAGGGGACCTTGTTCTCATACATGACAGTACTCCAAGACAATACTGGCCTCTAGCTAGAGTTTCAGAACTCAGACCAGGGGCAGACGGGGTAACAAGAGTGGTCAAATTAAGGACTTCAACGGGTGACACAACAAGAGACATTTCTCTTTTGTACCCTTTAGAGTCTGGACCCAAAACAATGGACTTTGGAGAACCTTCTCCACTGACAGTAACAACTGGAGCACTGAACTTCCAGTAACTATTCCTTTGACAGTAGGAGTGGTAACGCATCCTACTACAACATTGACAGACACAAGACCTCAGCGACAAACAGCATTAAAGGCGCGACTATTTTTACAACAAAAAATAGATGCTGGGGAATTGTAATTTTATCTTCTAACTTTAATTTTTTCTTTTCTTATGGTAAAGACCATAGACAGTTTCATCCTATGGATGTATATTTTCTCTTCTAATTAAATGCTACACCTTCTCCATGAGAAGGTGAGGATAGGCACTGTTAATCAGATTAACAGGCATTTACAGTTAAATAGTTAGCTAGTCTACACTCAGACATAAAAATTGGTGACAATGACACCAAAATTTTTATCTCCCGGGGCCCCCAGTATATGGAAAACTGATGAGTGGGTAGTTGGGGGTAACGAAAATGGTTCACTGAGTAGGTAGGTAGTTAATCTAACAATTATTAAATTCCTTTTATGTCAATAACTGGGTGGATGAAACCAATTGGTTGCTCACCAGAGTTATTCTCCACACTAGTATTTATATACTGTGTGAGAAGAGCGTGCTCGGTAATGGAGATACATTACCGCTCAACCAACCGAGGAAAAAACCAAGACAACGCTGGTGGAAAAAGCCCCGCGAAGAGGAGAACAAAGGAGTACGAAAACGAACAACGGGGCGAGAGGACGCAACGGTGAAGGGACGACAACAGACAACGAAAAAGATCCCCACCAGCAAGTGCGCTCTCGACAATAACACAAGGAGAAAAGAGACTCTCTAATAACTAACAGTAAGTGACTAATTGTGTTTTTAACCCAGTAAATTAATCACATTAAATTAAGCTGGGTCAGACAAATTAGGCCTACATTGTGGCCTAAGACCCAGCATCAACTCATAGCTTAACAAAGGTGAAGGTAGATTGCCCTAACCTAACTTGGTGAGGAATCCTACTGTGGACCTCAATTTATCTGCCCACTCTGGACCATTTCCGGAATCTCTAGGCTGACCCCTCTAGGCTAGACTTGATCTACTCTATAGTTAGACTGGAGATATAAGGGGTGGGTTAATTGTGGACCAATTCATACAGAGCATTTTTCGCAATGCTACTGGAAGTGTGAAAACGCAGTTGAAGTGCAAAGACAGTTTAGGAGGCAGTTTCAAACAGATCACCAACGCGACTTACCATCACTCGAATTAGAGAAGTTTGAAGCCGATGGAACTGTTCAGAATGTCCACAAGAAGCGTTCCGGAAGACCACGGACATCGACAAGCCCCACAAAGCAAGAAAGAGTACTGGAAACGTATCACCAAAGTCCAAGAAAATCTGTGCGGCAAGCGAGTCGTGAGGTAGGAATTTCAGAATCGTCTGTCCAACGCATTTTGCGCTGTCAAAAAGTTACATTCCAAGATTAGTCCATGCTATTAATGAAGATGATCCGGACCGAAGAGTGGAGTATTGCGAGTGGTACTTGGCACGATGTGGATGTGGATTGGACGAAGGGGTTTCGTAGAATACCCTCCGCGTTCACCAGACCTCACACCACTAGACTTTTTTTATGGGGATACTTAAAAGACAAAGTCTACGCTATAAAACCTGCAACAGTCGCTGAATTGAGAGCAGCCATTGAACGAGAATGCACACAAATACCAAACGAAATGTTTCGTGATGTTTGCGATTCCATTGCTTCGCGTTATCAGCAGTGCCTGGACCAGAACGGACGTCAGTTTGAAAACAGGCGTTGACAAAACAATTAAATAATGTCTGTAGATTCTACTACATTTTGAAAATGAAATGTATTTTAATAAACACTGCCTTTATAATTATTTAAAGTGTGTATACATTTTTTTGGGACGCCCTGTATATATATATATATATATATATATATATATATACACACACAGGGTGTTTCAGGTCGACCCCAGTAATATGAAAATTGGTATTGGTATTTGGAAATAAATTTGTATTTGGTATTTGAAGTTTGTCATTGTAATTCCGCCAATTTCCATATTTCTAAGGTCGACCTGAAACACCCTGTATATATGTATATCCTAGTAATTATACACATGCATGTGTATGCATCAAAGAAAAAAGAGTAACTATTAAAAAATGAAAATAAAAACCCACTCTAATAGACAGAGTTTATTTCCACGACAGTTTCGACGCCCACTGGCATCCTCCTCTGGTGGATACAGAAACACGAATGAGTGGGTTTTTATTTTCATATTTTGACCTTCACGTAGAAAAAAGTGAAGTTTTTTGCATTTATAAGAGTAACTATTGTATTTTTAGCCAAACACCAAAACTTAAACCTCAAATGGCAAAATTGACCGTCCACTTTTCAAGGTACATAACATGTCCGTTTCTTGATGGAATAGAACTCGGAATGGTCCCCTGAGGTTTTTTATGACACACAGATCGTGCATGGAACAAGGAACTCTTCTGGGAAAATTAAATCCACTATAGTCCGAATAAGTAGTGGTAAATGACAAACACTATAGTTTTTCTTTTGCATGATGTTAGCCCAATGTGAGCAATGGGTTACTCGCAAAGAGGCCCCCAAAATATAGTTATCCCATCATGAAACGGACGTTATTTGCCTTGAAAAATGGACGCTCAATTTTACCAGTTGAGGTTTAAGTTTTGGTGTTTGGCTAAAAATACAATAGTTACCCCTTTTTCTTTGATGCATTCAATCCGACGTGAATGCAACGAGTCTTTTGCTTATATTGAGGTTTTGAAGATAGTGGGGCTGGGCTGCTTTAAACCCTAAATCCTGTCCCAAAGCTGGATCCTATCTGCTTTGCAGATAGCTGGTGAGGGAAGCTATATTTTTGGGACCTCTTTGTGAGTGACCCGTTCCCCATGTCAGGCTAACATCATGAAAAAGAAAAACTATAGTGTTTGTCATTTACCATTATTTATTCGGACTATAATGGATTTAATTTCCCAGAAGAGTTCCTTGTTCCATGCACGGTCTGTGCGTATCATAAAAACCTCAGGGGACCATTCTGAGTTCTATCCCATATATATATATATATATATATATATATATATATATATATATATATATATATATATATATATATATATATATATATCCTAATAATTATGCAGTAATTGTAAAGTTGAAGTGAGTATAATTTTTACTTTAAATGGAAATATAAACTCCAAAATTTAAATTATAAGAAATTTACTGTATAATTATAATTTGCATATGAATTTCATCGTAGAAGTGAGACGATGACATTAAAACTCTAAAATGAAAGTATTCCAATGTATTTACTTGTATCGTGCTCATAAAACATTATCCTAAATATTATCCTAAAATACTATCTTAAAGTGTGCCAAACTAACTCTCCTTCGTGGGGGGTTCCCGATGATTTAGTTGGAGGAATGGGGAAAAGGGTGGGGAGGTGGTGGAATAGTATAGGCATTCATAGAGCCAATGAAGCGAGCGAGTGCCTGCGCAACGAAAACTGTAAGCAAGATGGCGGGAAATGTCAACAGTGCCAGTAAAGGTTTGGACACAGACGTGAATAAATGCCGCACTTGGAGTCTTCACTGAACTGAGCTCAGAACAGTAAAGTGTATGGAAGAACGGGAAGAAAGAGGTGAGTGGCACTTTTTTTTAGTTAGGCACTTATTTTACCTTTATATAATATGATCATTAGCTGAATCGTGTAATTATTAACAGTAATGTCACCTCATGGTTAGTCCATTAAACAGTGATTCACACGCAGTAAACTATATATCAGGCGATGATTAATATTACAAATGGAAATACTTAACTTTAAAATAGAAAAGAAGTTTATAAAAAAATGGAACTTATAACTAATAGTATAGTGAATAAACTAATTTCTGTAAATATTATCAAGTGACATTAAATATGTAAATATTATCAAGTGATATTACTAAGTGACACAGTTTCACTTATACCTGTAATTTCTTTCATATTATTAATTAGATATTATTAATTTCGTAATATATTATATATATATATATATATTATATATATATATATATATTATATATATATATATATATATTTTCTCATTATGGAAGCTGAATTTATAAGGTCAGTTTTATTCTGAGGTGACTAAGCACGTAAATTTCTGGTTAATTTCTTGGGGAAGATTAAATTTGGCTAGTTTGGCTAGGTAAGGTTAAGTTAAATTTGGTTTGGCCACGTTGAGTTAGAATGCTTTCGATCTTGTAAGCATGAATAAAGCTTGGTTATATTAAGGTTACGGAAGGTAAAGTTAGGTTAGAGTGTATGTCCAGTCAAATTATAGGTTATCTTGGGTTAGATTAAGTTCAACCTTGCGTCGAAGGATACAGTCTACATTCGACATTATTCGAGTGTCAGCTCGACGCTTATCGAACTCTATTCCAATTCCAGATAAAATCTGCAGTGATTCGAATCCAGAGCCATTTCATGAACGTTAGATCCGCATTTATTTTATGGACATTACAGTAGGGTGGATCGATTTTACATTTTTTTCGATTTCCATATTCTAATAGAGACAAAAACTTGCGCATGCATGAGAAAATAGCCCCTGCAAAATCTTAGCTTAATAGGTAATCATCTTCTGCCCCCGGCAGAGCGATGAAAATCATATTTTAGTAGTCAAAAACGTATTTTTCTTATAATTTTTAAAATATTTCAATATGCGTGTGTTATTTCATGCCTAAGCAACGATATAAATGCTATGGGAAATATATAAATGCATTATTTAAGACAAAGAGCCGATCTGAAAATAGGTAATTTATATACATATTTTCAGATCGGCTCTTTGTCTTAAATAATGCATTTATATATTTCCCATAGCATTTATATCGTTGCTTAGGCATGAAATAACACACACGCAAAATTTTATGACTCTAGGCTAGGGTTTAAAAATACGTTTTTGACTACTAAAATATGATTTTCATCGCTCTGCCGGGGGCAGAAGATGATTACCTATTAAGCTAAGATTTTGCAGAGGCTATTTTCTCATGCATGCGCAAGTTTTTGTCTCTATTAGAATATGGAAATCGAAAGAAATGTAAAATCGATCCACCCTAACATTACAGTCATCATTCATTCATAGTTATTTACAATTTGATTACCTCCCGTTTAGTATTATTCTCATTCCCATCCGCAGTCCGCGAGTGGGAATGGTCGAAGTGAGAATTCCAAGAGAGATTCCTGATTTGGAAAAGATAAAAATAGATCATGAAGCAGTTGCGAGCTCGAGGGGAATCCTACAGCGGGAATGAGAATAGATCCATTTGAGAATTGCTTCCTAAGAAATTCTAATTTCCGGTTTCTCGTTCTGGAACGAAGTGTGACGCGGGAAAAACGCTAATTTTAATGTTTATTGGCATTAAAATTCTTAAGTATTTTATATCCGTGGAAAAACAGAAGTAGTTATTCGTATAAAGCAACAAAAGGTGTTCGTCCATTATAAGCTTAATTCGCAGTAAAACGATTTCTCGTCGCTTCTCTGCAAAAACCTCCTCAATCAAGTTACGTTGTACAAATCCCGAAATTAAACGGGTTTGTATCTCGTCCATCATCCGCGAGTTAGATTTTATTTTATTTTAGGAACAGAATTGGATTCGGATTTTCCTTTTTTATTGGAAGGCGATAGAGGGGGGGGGGGGTGAGAATGGACTTGGTTCCAGAATCAATTCCAAAGTGCTCGAGAGTGGAACTTAAATTTCAATCGATTTCACATTGGTCGCAATATATGTACTCGTTATGTATATATATATATATATATATATATATATATATATATATATATATATATATATATATATATATATATAAAAACTGGCCTAAGACGTATATATATCCAACACTTGTTACTATCTCTCGTACCCGTTGAAAAAGTTATGCAAACGTCATGATTTTGACACAAAACATATTATTGGCATTTTTTTTACGTGGATTGATCCACAAATTAATTCTTTATGCAAGCGAAAAGTCAGTTTTTTGATAAGAACTTGTCACAAAAACTATACCACATATTTAACGTTTCATAACTTGTCACTGGAAAGACAGTTCACGACAGTATGCCTCTAAATTATTGCTATATATATATATATATATATATAATTGTATAGATTAAGTTACATATATAATAACTAACTTAAATATATATATATATATATATTATATATATATATATATATATTATATATATATATATATACATATAATTTTTTCAAACTAAATTATGTATTATGAAACGGGCTAATCCGTAGAACAAATCCAGTGAAATTCTCCTCGCATTTCAGAAGCATTTTGAAGGAAGTGAGAGCGGAAGTGAAGGAGTGAGAGAATGAGAGTGATTGAGTGAACAATTACTTTTAATATATATAATATATATATATATATATATTATTGATGTAGCGGATGTCATTTTTTTCACATCCGCGGATGCGGATGCGGATGCGGATGTTTGAGTTCACACATCCGCCTGATGCGGATGCGATGTCTACATTTTCGTTATTTTTTAGGATATATTCGAGATTTGTTGTGTTTAACGTATATAATAAGTTATTATATAGAGAGAGCTGTAGCTATAATGTAGTATAATTGATTAATTGTACAATAATTGCTGTACTTTTCTCTGAACATATAAAATAATATCAAGCATCTAACTAATATAGAAATCAATTAGTGAATTCGTCTGCAAATAAATTCGTTATATTTTGTTGAGTTTCAGCCACAATTAGAAACCATAATTGTGTTACCAGGATGCGGGACGTGAACCCAACTCAAATGCAACCCCACCGACCTCTTTCCCCAACCTCCACCCTTATAGAAAGAGATCTTTAATTAGCTTGATAACTATTTATATTAAGTTTAAAGTTTTATTAGGCATATTTATAAATGAGTAATTAAATAAAGTAAACTAAGATGTTCATCGTTTAATGTTCAAACTTAATTATAGGAAGGTTATGCTTTAGGAACATTAATTTTTCTGCCTTTTCTGCTGCCAGTCTGTTTCTCTTTTCATCATATATTAATCCAGCACTGCTAAATAATCTCTCGCTTGGTACGTTTGTTGGAGGACAGGCTAAATGTTTCCTTGCAAGTTTACTCAAGTATAGATAGATATTCTGCGTATTTTTCCACCAACTAATAGGATTGTCACATGCAGCCAGGCGTTTTTTCTTGGTGATAGCTCTCGATCATTTTTACTACATCTTTTGACATCGCGTAGGTCTCGTCATTGCTGCTTGACTCAAGAAACTGAGAGACAGATTCTGTGATAGATTTGCTTGTTGAAGGTGTTGGTTCTGTCACTGAAACTTTTATTCTTTTGGTGGGTGGCGAAGCGACAGATTCAAGAGATTGAAGCTCTTCAACTGCTTTGCCAAGTGATGATTTAACTCGTTCTAATGTACTAGGTGAAAATAACTTAGCTTTGTAACGTGGATCTAAGTAGGTTGCAAGAGAGTAACTTCATGCAAGAACAGCCTCTCGTCTTGTCGCTTGCATCACTTTTGCGCACAATGAACTAGTTCTATTAATATAGTAGAATTTGATAATTTCCGCTTATTAATGACGTTTTATCTTTATCTCAACGGTCCACATCCGCACGACATCCGCAGTCCAAAGTGCGGATGCGGACGCGGATGCGGATGCAAGAAAATGTGCGGATGTTCCGCGGATGCGGATGCGGATGTGACCTACATCCTATATATAATATATATATATATATATATATATATATATATATATATATATATATATATATATATTAGAAATTAAAATCCAGAACTGGAGAAAATTGTAAAATAAATTTTAAAAGGTTGAAAATGGCGCCAAGTTTTTCGAAGAAAAGTTCCTTCTTGATTTTCACGCGTCGAAAAGTTTCGCGCGAATTTTTGCCTTATATATATATATATATACACTATATTTTTTACGTGTTCTTACTTATAAGTTTGCGTGTTTGTTCATTTACAATTAGGAGGTTCCTTAGCGCAGTTTAAAATTCAGACTCCTATTAAATATTTTAATAGTAAATTAACGGATTTTATATATGTGTTACTGACATAATGAATACTGATTTAATATGTTCTTATGCCATCAATATTAGATACACATTTTTACACTGTTCGTGTCAGTTATTTTCATGTACAATACCTTATTGTAGATTTTTCTACTCTGAATACGGACAATTCCTATCTTCATTGTTAAATATGAAAAGGAAAATTAGTCCCTGCAATAATTATGTATTAGGTTCATTATTAAATGAAATTCCCGGGGTTTTATATTTATTTAATTGTTTGGAGACGCTTTTTGGCGTTGTCTCACTGAAACGAGATGCCGTTTTGGCATAATTGACTCATAGAAAATGTAAATAATAGTTTATTAAAGAATTAATAATGTGTTATATACATAGAACATACGACATCACTTTACATACAAGGTTCTAGCAAGCAATTTCTGATTATTATTCTGCATTCTACTACATCCCAGGTAACATTTTGTTATATATATATATATATATATATATAATATATATATATATATATATATATATATATATAGTATATGTGCTGCTTAGACACTTAAAGCTATAATTTATTTATTTATTTATTATTTATTTATTTATTTATTTAGAGAGAGAGAGAGAGAGAGAGAGAGAGAGAGAGAGAGAGAGAGAGAGAGAGAGAGATGTTTATAAACAATAAATAAACATGAAAGAACACGTTAACTTACAGTTCAAATTCCTTTGATTACAGATCAACAATCATCATTACGATTATAAAATAAACGAAATTAACTTTGTTAATATCGAAGAAAAATGACGAAGATCAACGAAATTTTAAATATCGTACTCGTGATTCTTTCCTGTCACCAAATTGCGGCTCAACTCGATCACGAAGATGCCATCTTGGGTAAGTTTATTTTTAGGGAAAAAATTTGATATTTTACCGTGTGAGAGAGATTCATTAATTATATTATACAGAATTTAGCATTAAAAAGAAATAAATTAAAAAAAAAAAATTCTCAAGGGTTCAACACAGATTGATACTGAACAGCGAAACCCAACAAAAGTAAACAAGGAAGGGCCAAGGGCAAACGCCGGCAAAATTGCTCCCCTCCCCCTCCCCGAATAGAAAGAAAAGAACGGCTAACGTACAAATATTGTTATTAATATATATTTTTTTTAATTTTGAAAAGATTGTGTAGTGTGTAAGATGCATGGATGTGTAGTGAGGAATAGAGGGAAAAGTGTGTGTTTGAGAGTGTGCTGGACTGCTCATAGGGTAGATGAGACACGGAAAAAGATCAGCAAACGAGGATAGTAACAGGAGAAACGGGAGTTCCAGTACTCCCTATCTCCTGCCTGATATTCCCTGGCCGATCGGTGTCTATAATCTCTTCCTTAAACTGCGTGAATGAACTGTAACCCAATTCCATATCATCCTGCAGGAGTTTATCTCGACTCTGGAATGATCCAGGGCCAGCGCTCCACTGCGGAGACCTTGGTAAGAAAGACAGTAGAGGATGCTTCGTCTAAGATGGAAAAGGGATCCCTGACCCTTCGCATCCTTTCAAGCCTGTCGCAGACTCTCGACGAAGATCTGACGGCAGTTCTCACCGTCAGCGAGTGCGAGAGCTTGCATTCCGTGGCCAAAGATATCGCGGAAGCGGAGAAATTGCAATTGGCAATAACGAGTAAGCCCTGATAATAAGATAATAAAAATCCACTCTAATAGCCATACATGAGTAAGCTCTGATTCTTTTCCTTTGTATCGTTTCGTCAATTATGTCAGGAAATATCATTAAAGTACGACTTTATAATACAGTTTTGCTAATCCCTAATATTAATATGTTATCTGAATGTAACGTGTAGATATATTTGAAATTCAATTTATAATGAGACAACAAAGTCTTCCTCAATACGAGAACATTAATAAGGTAATAGTTACAAATCAATCACATTATATTACAACTTAAATTTAATATGAAAACTTTTGAGATTCTTTCTCTTATCTTTTGTCCTCTGAACTCAAACAGATGCCGGCTGCTTGAGAGTGAGAGAGGACTCCACTCTCACTATACCTTTGGTTTCCAGCCAGAACGACGTGGTCCAACTTATAGCAGATTTAAGGGAGAAAAATACCTTGACATGGAATGACATTACTATTATTCATGATGGTACTCTCGGTAAGTTTAAATCTGTGCCCTATAATATTCTGGCATGTTGTAGCACTTCAAGGTCGTTGTACGACTTCTAAGTTTGAAACCTGATAATCATCGAAAAAAATACAGGAATTCTAATAACTTATATTAAAGTAAAGTTTTGCCAACACAAACCTCCTAAAAAAAAAAAAAAAAAAAAAATCGTTTCATTTCGTTTTTCAATTCTAGACGCTTACAATATGGATCAAGTGATGAGTCGGCTCAACTTGCCAACCGATTATTCTTCTCAAGTTTCAGTTATCGTGATGGATATTTCCAAAATGGAAACAGCGTCAAAGAAGTAAGTAGCTTTGAATGACGGCTTACGATGTTTCTCAGATTTTATGTCAAATGTCTAACTTTAACGCATTGTCTTCCTTCAGTTCTGAACCTATAATAAATTTTCAGTCTCTTTCATTAAATAATTTTTTTTTAAATTCTGTTTTCATCTTAATTTCTACGTCTGTTTCCTCTTTATTCCATTCACTTTGTTGAAGAATTTTTTCTTCGTTCTGTAATAATTACAGTTTTCGTCGTTGTAATAAAATATTCTATTTTTCTTTATACGTAAATAGACTCTCATTGTTCATCTTCAAGACGTATTTGGTGTACACTGTAATTTATACTAGTTAGATCTATCGTTTCCCTCGAAACCAATTAAACAAACTAAGCATTTAGGCACTCCCCTTTAATTTGTACGGAGTGTATAACTTAATAAAGAATGTTTAATTAAATTGTAATTTATACGTACTGTCTAGGTATTATGAAACCCAGTCTTAAAATCATACAAAATTTATTATTACGTATATACCGTTTGATAAGACCCGACTTCTTTCATATATGAATATTACATTAGTAAAAGACAAGCATTATTTAGTAACATTGTGAAATCAAAAGATGTCGGGCTACGTCTTAGCCAGTGTCGCAGTTGAAGAGGGGGCCCCCTCCTCCGCGTCCAGATTATGTAGCGACCCTCGGTTCGGCTCCCTCTTAAAGTTGTAGGTTCCCTCCGGCATGCGACCTTATACACGTTGCGGAGGTTAAATAACTCCATTAAAAAAATGCGTGTTAATATTGCATGTTCTTAAGTGTAAAAAGTAATGTTGCATAAACGGCGTTCATCTATGGGTTCTTTAGAGTTATTACGGACTGTCTGTGGTAGTAGTACATATAAAGTCCATTAAAATTAATATCTATATAACTATACGAGTCTGTCTCATAGATTTTGTAGTATACTAAAGTGTTCATAAATTCACTCGTTAATTCTTTATGTTCTCTTAGTCGATAGTAATTAATTATTGACCCACTAGTCATATTTTCAGTTTGTGGTTTTACTTAATTACAAGATGGCGAACGTGGTATACAATAACTGAATAAAGTGAGTGAGGCTGTCGAAAGTTTCAGAAGCTCATAATTATAATGAAAGGTTTATTACAAACCTTTATAATTGTTTGTACTTCAGAAAAAAAAATGCTCTTTTAACTGCTTCATATAGACACTAAAAATGTGAAGAAAATTAATATCAATTGTTTGTTTACATTCCTTATTAATTTGCTTAATTGAGTACCATAAATGTATAAAATTTTCATTATTGATGACACTCTCATTAATAAGGTTTAATCGGATACATCTCAAGGTAATTGCCGATCCATCAATTCTTTACCGTACTTGATAATAATACCTTTAGTTCTTGAAAAGAAATATCAAGAACAATATATCGCTGTTCAACGTAAAGTCAATCAATATTAAATGCACAAAAACACGTGCGATTGTTACTACTAAAGACCATTGCCGCGTCTAATAAAGGATATAATTTTATATTGAACCTTCGAACGAACGAACTTCGCATATGCCGTTTCTTTTGTTTCATAACATTCATTTTATATAACTCATATTTAATTACCTATAATTATATAAAAGATCGTTAATCTCAATAAATAGAGGCAATATTACGATAGTATATTTAATACCTAACCGCCAATCTATTGTATATAAATCTAAAAGGAGGAAAGTGGAGACATCATCTTTTCACCACTAAAACTATGTATATTAAAGTTCACACGTAATCGTGTGAAATACCGCAATAATCTTCGGGTTTGTATTCTTGGAAGAAGAATATCCAATGTAACTTCATAAATAGGTCAATATATTTTATTGAATACGAGCTCAAATGCATTATTACTTAATTAATTTATGTTCTATATACATTCTGCGATACGAGCAGTTGTCAACTGATTATTCTTGTATAAATATGTGTTTGGCAGTGTGTAATTGAGCATAACCAAGTACGAGGGAATACGACTCTGCTGTATTATACGTTTATACGAGCGCAGATAGTGCCAAATCGAGTGCAAAGCAACGGATAAATGTGCCACCGATGCATATTTACTAGAGCAGATATGATTACCTGATGAATGCTTTGGGGTTGATGTGTTTGGGATTTAGTTCTGTATGCGCTATAGTAATATTAATCATAACAATAATTTTGTTTTCTAATTATTAAATTTACGTTCATTTTATATTAAGTTTTTAAAATTTTATTTAATGATTTATTATCAATTTTAATTTTAAAGAAAATGTATACCTTTTTAAAGTTCACTCTTTATATTTTAATGAGAATTTATTCCAGCAAGATTATAGATTCATAATTATTGTACGAATCTTCTTATTTTTTAGGCAATCAATAAATGTAACACACGTTAAAGTAAGAATCTATTTAACCTATGATAAACTAAAGTCTGACATTAATGAACACCAGAAACAAAAATGTCGTACTAACACTTATCAGAGTAAAATGATAGAAAAAAAAAACCCAAGTCTTTGTACGACTTTGTACAGAGGAAAAAAAAAATAATTGTTTCAAAGAAGTAAATTAGTTGAAACAAGCGGTAGCTCGCTATCGCCCTCCGGGCAGGTAGCAGTATATGTCATAGTATATGTAGCAGTCAGTATATGTCACAGCTAGCTGTATATCGGGACTACCAAACTATTATCGGGACTACCAAACTGCTCTCCCCCATTACCCCCACCCCCCTCCATTATCCCCACCCTCTCCCTCATTACCCCCACCCTCTCCCCATTTACCCCCACCCCCACCCTTCCCCAATTATCACCAGGGGGGAAGGGGGCTGGCACCTTACAATTGCATATATGCACTCGAACATTTTGCGGTCATACTACTAACTTGGAAGATTGTGTAATTATACAGTGCTCTTCAACCTGGGTATCGTTTTCGAAGTACTTACATTCACTTGTAATAGACATTAAATAGCTCGTGCTCGGCCGCGGAGTGACCTAGGACCGGAAAACTTGACAGAGCACATCGGCAGCTCATGGGCTATCAGTTGGTGGTGGTTGCAGAATTTTCCGATGTGCCGTTTAGTCTGTGCACGGTTCCGAAGAAAGCGGACAGACACACAGACACAGACACACAGACACATTTTAGCTCAATAGTATATACTATATAGGAAGCAATTCGAATGTTGATTCAACCATTTTAAGTACATGGTTAGTACGATAACTGCATGCATAGTTGAATTAAATATTTTTTCATGCGTAATCTTATTTTATCTATTATTATACTGTTATCAGATTTCGTTAAGATAATCCTTTACTATAATTAATTTTAATGTGGCGATTTTTCTCTACACGAAGAAAAAATCTATAGTTAAATTAACCAAATATTCGCACGCGATACCACGTAGTTAATCTAGCTATACTGTATAGTTAATCCAACTGTACTACAGTTGCACAAACTCTGTTTATTGTTCGGGTAAAAACTTAAATACTGTAGTTAAGTGCAACCATGCAACAGCTGGATTAACCAAAGTATAGTGCGATTAACTATTTGGTGTACAAATAGCTAACTATATATTTAGTTGTTTTAAAGCAGGGTTTTTATTCATGTGCGTTTTCATTGCAGATTAGGAGCCCTCTTCAACGAATTAGGGCCAAGACCAGGGGAGCCGAGGGAAAGGCAGTTTCTGGCTATTATATCAAGAGATCAGGTTGAGACCATACAAAATATTGTGAGTTATTGGCATTTAACTATCTAATATCGTTTCCATAGCAACTATATGAAAAGTTAAGTACACTTAAAATATTAATGAAAATTTAGTATGATCTTATTTTTAATACATTTTACTGAAATTAACGACGATGGAACCTTTTCTAAAACGAGACTTTTGACAGACAAGACAAATTTTTGAGACGTTCAGAAATTTCCAGAATACAAATTTTTTTTTATGAAAATATTTCGATTGGCACAAACAAAGATGACAAAACATAAAATCATATAATCTGACCCAACTTAATCTAACCTAACCTAACCTAACTATACTTTTACGTATTAATTCCAGCCTGAGGTAGCATGAAGTTCATGTTACTTCATTTAGAATTTTTTAATTAAAATCTTAACACGGGGGGGGGGGCTGAAATTCGAAAAAATTATCATCGTATACAGTCAAAAAACTTTTTCGGTAGAACCTTCCCATACTCGACCCACCCCACCTACCTTAACACAAGCGAAAGTGATTAAAAATTTGAAAATATAACATAATTTGTTGGAGATACTGGGTAAAAATTGAGCACGAACCAAAATTTTCACAAATGCTGGAACTACTTAGGCATTTATGACTATGATCATAAAAACCCACTCTAATAGACAAAGTTTATTTCCACAACAGTTTCGATGCCCACTGGCATCCTCTTCGGGTGGATACAGAAAAACCACCCGAAGAGGATGCCAGTGGGCATCGAAACTGTTGTGGAAATAAACTCTGTCTATTAGAGTGGGTTTTTATTATCATATTTTGACCTTCACGTAGAAAAGTGAAGTTTTTTGCATTTATGACTAATTATATATATATATATATATTAGTGGTGGACCGGATATCCGCATCCGCATCATTTTTAACATCCTCATCCGCATCCGCACTTCTGACTGCGGATGTTATGCGGATATTACCTCTAATAAATTATGCAATTTACAATTAAATTAGCTTATAAAGTAGCTTATAAGGCCCAGTCATGCACAGTTCATGTAAAGTATTAATTATTAATGAACAAACAAATGTATAAACCTCAAAATATAAATACAGTACCTGGTAATTACACAGAAAATTGAATGAAACTTGTTTCATTGAATTTTCTGTGGCTGAAATTCTTGAGAAAGTTATTATTTTTATCATAATGAAAACATTAATATTAATTTTAATTCTTATGCATTGCCTGCCATAATAGTAATATCACGAAATTTGAAAAATTGTCATATATTTATAATTCTATATTATATTGATAGATTAACTGAATATCCGCATCCGCATCCGCGGATATTGAAATTAAAGATCCGCATCCGCAGATGTTGAAAAACTGACATTCGGTCCACCACTAATATATTATATATATATATATATATATATATATATATATATATATATATATATGTGTGTGTGTGTGTGTGTGTGTGTGTGTGTGTGTGTGTGTGTTATATTGCAGGCAAATCAAATGAAACTCATGGGTCCCAAGTACCAATGGTTATATGTGATACCTGACAGCCACAAACTTAATTACGATATGGTTTCTTATCTTGAAAACATGAAAGATGGAGATAATTTGGCTTTCGCTTACAACATGTCAGAGTCAAATCCAGACGTGAATTGCAAGGTAAGGAAAAATCTATCAATATATATTTAAAATTTAAATATTCTCCTTATATAAATATATATGTATGTATACGAGTGTATATGTATATATAGATATATATACAGTGTTTATCCAAGTTCTTTTTTTATAACAGAATAATTATGATTGTTATCTGGATTCTCTGATTAGGCAATTTGCCCAAGAATACTCGAATGTGTTGAAGGATGAATTGGAATTATACTTTCAGGTAATGTTCTTATAAATTGATAAATTAATTAATGATTACATACGAATTATGTCATGAATCCACTATTAATTGTGTCTTATTTTAATTCTTTAAAGAACCCTTATTTTAAATTTAATTAACATATTATACACTGTTACACTATATATATATATATATATATATAATATTTTTTGGTTTTGGTTTTATGGAGGAAGGAAGGGAGGGGATAAGGGTGAATGGCCCCCAAAACGCTCCCCCCCCCCCCTGTATAAAAAAAGAAGAGAGCCAAAATCAAGATCTAAAGTTTTCGAGATGTCCCAACATTTTGCGTTTGAAAGATTGGAGTTCATAGACAGGATGAACGATAGATTGAGGAAGGTTGTTCCAGAGTTGACAGGTTGAATACATGAAAGACTCAGAATACCGATTAAACCTTGCGTTAAAGAATTGGTCAGAAAAAGAATGAGAATGTGTCGAAAGTCTGGTATTGCGTGCTCTCCTTAAAGGAGGAAGCACGCAGTTAGAGAGTTCAGAAGAGCAGTGTCCGATATAATACCGATAGTAAAGAGAGAGTGAGACAACATTGCGGCGAAGAGAGAGGGATTGAAGACAGTTAGTAAGAGGAGGGGAGTTGATGAGACCCTGTGAAGCAGACTGTGTGGGTTGGGCCACCCCACGAATAAGAAACGTACCCCATACAGAGGTGGACGAGACCCCTGTACAGACAGCAGCTGAGTGTGGATGAAGAAACTACGGAACCGGTACAGCACACATAACCACTTAAAAGGTGTTTTAGAAAAAGTATATGTGATCTTTCCAGGAAAGATCATGATAAAAGGAAACGCCAAAAATGTTAAGAGAAGAGGAAGGATTGAGTTGTGTATTGTTGAAGATAAGGGGATAGTCGTGTGGAAGACTATGACGAGTAGACAGATGAAGAAACAGTTGAGGCATTGAAAGCCACAAGATTTTCTCTGCTCCAATCAGAGACAGTCAGTAGTCAGGTGCGCCATAGCCGTCCCACACGAAGCATGGAGTGATTAATGCAAAAAACTTCACTTTTTTACGTGAAGGTCAAAATATGAGAATAAAAACCCACTCTAATAGACAGAGTTTATTTCCACGACAGTGGAATAACGTTGCAAAAGAGGAACAAGCCTGTGTCTACAGCATTCCCTGTAAAAGTTGTGATTTAGTATACGTGGGAGAAACTGGAAGAAATATTGAAACCCGTATCAAAGAACACAAATATGCCTTCAGAAGTTGTAATACTAATAATGCCATTTTTTATCACGCTAGCCAAAATAATCATGCTATAGATTGGGAATCAAGTAAGGTACTTTATAAATGTAATAATTATGTCAAAAGAAAAATAATAGAATCTGTGTGTATAGAAAAAGTAGATAATTTTAATTTGTGCGAAGGTACTTATAAGTTAGACCCTTTAATGAGATTCTTGGTCAATAAATCCCTTACGGAGTCGTGGGAACGTGTTCGAACCTAAGTGTGAATTTCTTAAATGTCTCTGGATTGGAATGTTTCCTTACTCGCTTTTAGTAAATGTAATAATGGAAGTAATTAATGTGGAAATAAATATATGCAGTAATTATGTCAAAACATTAGGATCTGTATGTATAGAACAAGAAGATATTTTTTAATTTGTGGAAATGTAGTTATAAGCTGACCCTGTAATAAAATGCCCTTCTGGTTTCGGGAGAACGATATCTAACCTAGGTGCGAATTTCTCAATGGTCTCTGGATTATTTCCTAATCGCCTTTTTTCATTCGTTTTTCGGTTTATAATTTCTGTATAATAAACAACAATGTAATAACCAATGTAATAATAAATTTATAATTTCTGTAATTAATAATTATGCAATATTAAATGTAATAAATTTAATTATAAATGTAATAATTATGTAAAAATAATAGAATCTGTATGTTTAGAACAGGAAGATAGTTTTAAAATTTGTGCGAATGTACTTAATGAAAATGCCCCTCCTGTCTCGAGAGAATGGAATCCAACCTAGGTGCGAATTTCTTAACGGTCGATCCCTGAACTGTTTTTCCCTCTTGTTTTGTTTCATTTGTGTTTCTGTATCCACCCGAGGAGGATGCCAGTGGGCGTCGAAACTGTCGTGGAAATAAACTCTGTCTATTAGAGTGGGTTTTTATTCTCATACATGGAGTGATTGTTGAGAAGGCCCCTTTGTGAAGCAGGTGGAGAAGTGAAGGGTGGAATCATCGGCATAGAAGCGGATAGGACAGGAGTTCGACTTAATAGATTATTCATAAATGAAAGAAAAAGAGTGGGTGATAGGACAGAGCCCTCAGAAACACCACTATTAATAGCTTTAGGAGAAGAACAGTGGCCATCTACAATCGCAGCTATAGATTGGCCGGAAAGGAAGTCAGAGCTGAAGACACAGATAGGAAAGAAACCAAAGGAGGGCAGTGAGGAAATTAAGGATTTGTGCCAGACGCTATCAAAAGCTTTTGATATGTTTAACGTAATAGCATAGGTTTCACCAAAATTCCGAAAGGAGGATGACCAAGAGTCAGAGAGATATGCAAGAAGATCGCCAATAGAGCGTCCCTTGCAGAACCCATACTGACAATCTGAACTAAGATCGAGAGTAGAGGGGTGTTTAAGAATCTTCCTGTTAAGTATAGAATCAAAAACTTTGAAATGTCAAGAAATCAAAACAATTGGACGAGAGTTGGAGGAATACATATACCAACATGAACACTGAAGACAAAGCGACTGAAGCAAAATAGGCTTAGATTTATTTTAAGAGAAGTTTTGAGTCAATTTTATTAAAATTTAAATATGTATATGTAATATTTTTAAGGTATCTGATGAAGAATGGGAGGAGGTAAAGCCAAGTCTTGGAATGAGAGCCGAAAAAGTGGTCGCCGCAATCAAAGTAAGAGGAATGCCTTTATTTCTTTATTTATGCCCTTCTTAATATGTTATTTATTTGTCAATTAAATAACGTCTTTACAAGGCTCTGTTAGTTTCAGAATGAGACAGTTTTGTTATATATATATATATATATATATATATATATATATATATATATATATATATATATATATATATGGGCCTCGGTGGTGTAGTGTAGGGCATGGTTCTGATTAATCAGTTAATCATTGTTTCAAATTTAATAATTAATTAATCAATAAATATTTTTAGAAAATGATGAGAAGTGATTAATTTTCCTCATAATTTCATCATCATCATTTTACCTTAAATTTTGTAATGTATCATTTGAATTTGGCACTTTTTTGCCCATGCCTGATTTCTTGAACTAAAGCAAACTAGATGTTTGAGCAAAATGTTTTCTTCGGTCTAATCTCACGCAACAGAAACAATAAAGCTCTTTCTTACTCTTCTCAGAAGTATTTAATTTTTAATAATTTTTAATCAGTTCATCATTGATTAATTAGAAAATTTCATCATTCATAACTTTTTCCTAAAAATGATTACTTAACCATGATCTAGTATAGTGGTTAACGTCGCTGACTGGAAAGTTTGTCCTTCGTCAGAATGAATAATTCGGGCGAAGCAAACCAAAGGCGTGTGTGTGTGTGTGTATATATATGAAAATTATACGTGAAAAATAGATTGAAAGTTAATGAATTTCTACCTTCTTCAAAGAGTCGTCTTCAGAACTAAAAAAGAAAACAAAAATTAAAAGTTTTTCAATTAAAATAAAACGACTGACGAAAAGGGAGTAGAAATCAACTTTACTTAAAAATCGTGATGAAAACCAAGTTATTGAGACTAAACTGAAGAAGTAGGGAAACTCGCACGACTGAGGACGATAACTTTGGCATTCTTGAAACAAAACGTTATAACGAGTAGGAATAATTTTAATTTTTAATTATAAAGTTAAAAGATATTACGTTAAAAGATATTAGGACTTAACATATACAAATAATAATAATAATAATAATAATAATATTAATAATAATAATAATACAAATAATAATAGTACAAATATTAATAATAATAATAATAATGATAATATTATTATTATATAACAGGAATGCTTTAAACGCCGTCAAAATTTACGCCCAAAACATGTTCCCAAAAACAGATGAAATTTTTTTTACTGAAATTCTTAAACAAATCTAAATATTTTACATCGTCGTTATAACGCAGAAAAAAATATCGGAAGAAGCAATTCGTTGAAAATGTGTATAAATATTAAACACAGATTACATTATAAAATCAATTGCCAGAGCACTCGATGAAATATATATCACTCAAATTTGCTTACGTGTAACGCGGAAAGAGTTCATTGAATATGTTCTTTTGATATTCATGTCGTTTCTTCATTCGTAATGGTAAAAAAAAATATATATATATAGGCTATATAATAAAAATAACGGACCAGTTTTGTTTCCTCATAAATTTATGAACAGTGGATGCAGACACTATAATGATGCTTTCTTCTGTTATTCGGAGCAATTTGTTTTTTTGTTTCTGACTTTTTCGTTATAAAAATACGTATAAACGTTATATATATATATATATATATATATATATATATATATAATGTAAAGAACGACGCTTGTGTAGAAGAGCGTTCCGCACAAGATGAGGAGGGAGAACGAACAAATGAAAAATGAGGTACCTCCCAGGAATCGAACCCGGGATCATCATGTAGTGGATAGCATATCCGACCGGCAATTGGATGATCCCGGGTTCGATTCCTGGGAGGTACCTCATTTTTCATTTGTTCGTTCGCCCTCATCATCTTGTGCGGAACGCTCTTCTACACAAGCGTCGTTCTTTACATTAATTATACTGTGTGTTGTTTGCAGTTAAAATATATATATATATATATATATATATATTATATATATATATATATATATGGCCCCTGAGAAACTTTTGTTACACATAGACCTCTTTGCGAGTAACCCGTTGCACATTGGGTCTTCCATCATGAAAAAGAAAAACTTATAGTGGTTGTCATTTACCATTACTTATTCGAACTATAGTGGATTTAATTTCCCAGAAGAAACCCTTGTTCCATGCACGGTCTGGGGTCTGTGTTTAATATATATATATATATATTAATATATATATATATATGTGTGTGTGTGTGTGTGTGTGGTGTGTGTGTGTGTGTGTGTGTGTGTGTATATACAGGGTGTTTATAAAGTCCCTATCTATTTCAGTGAAAACGTTGCAAAAAGGGTAAAATTCAATAACAGTATAATAGAAAGCATACATTTAATGAATACTTACGCATATGATTCTACATGAGCACCATCAGTATCTCTACAGAGTTCGAATCTGTCAGCAGCATTGCAAAACACATTTTGAAGCATGACAGGGGTTATTTTTGTAACTGCTGTTATGATACGAGCACGCAAATCTTGCAGATCTGTAACCCTCGTTTGATAGACGTTTGATTTGATAAAGCCCCATGCAAAGAAATCCAAGGGCGTTAGGTCAGGAGATCGAGCCTCCCAGGGCCTGTTGCCTCCACGTCCGATCCACCGATTTGGAAATCGTTCATTTAGGTACTCCCGAACAATGTTTGCCTAATGACAAAGTGCCCCATCTGTTGAAAGACGACGGTGTTTAAAATGCCATCTGAATGAAGCTGGGGTTCCAGGAATTGCTGAAGCATGTCCAAATAAATAAGCCCTGTAACTGTAGCTTCAGCAAAGAAAAAGGGCCATAAATCTTAGATTTGGTCATCCCAACCAGAGAGTAACTTTAGGAGAATCTCGTTCCCATTGATAGAAATCAACTGGCTTTTCATTAGCCCATATGCGGCAGTTATGGCGATTAACCTTTCCACACGTGTGGAAAGTTGTTTCATCACCGAAGAGAATGTGGTCCATTAAATTTTCATTCTGAATGTGTTCAACAAGATCGGCACATATTGCACTTTGCTTTGGATAATCCTCTTCATGTAAGTCATGAAGCACCTGAATGTGATAACTTCTCTTCTTCAACGTCGATTTCAAAATTTTGTGGACAGATGATTTGGGTATCCCGAGTCTACGTGATGTGGTGCGAATTGACACGCTTGGATGTTCATCGATAACATTACGTACCGCATTTACAGCATGCTCAGATACACTTGGACGTCCAGATCTTGACTCATCATGAACAGATCCCGTTCTTTTAAATTTATTAGGCAAATCACGAATTGTCTTGTCTGTAGGACCTGGCTTGTGAAATGTTCTTTCAAACCTCTCTCTAATTTCTTTGCATTTCTTTCCTTTAATCCGAAGTGTCACCACCATCACACGTTCTTGTACATTCATTTTCATAGGGTTCTGCAACAAAATAAATAAAAACCGTTAATTCAACGAAATAGATAGGGACTTTATAAATAACCTGTGTATATATATATATATATATATATATATATATATATATATATATATATATATATATATATATATATATATATATATATATATATATATATATATATATATATATATATATATATAAATATATATATATATATTCGAAAAGGTATAACAGCATTTATCTTGAAAGAAAGCAATTCTGTTGACAAATAGAATAGCTTTTCACCTTATTTATTGCATTTATAAGTGAGACTTAAAGTCGATGTTTATCTAATGTTTATAATTAATTTCTTCGAAAACAGAAGAGAACTTCGTCGATTTTTATTACCACTTTACTTCCATTTCGAGTTTTGGGTATTCCGTAATCTCTTTGATGACAGGTCCAGCAGGAGACGATCCCCGCGTGTGCAGTCTGTACCCAGTGGGGTATCCAGGCGGCAGAAATACGCGCCGCGGACAGGATCGAACTCCTTGACGTGGCGGACTGGAAGCCGTCCATGGGTCTTGCGCTGTTCGACGACATCTTCCCTCACGTCACGGGTGGATTCAGGAAGAGAACGATTGTTGTCACATCGTTGCCCGTTAGTGCTAATTGTTCGCTTTCGCATTAAAGGGTGAAGTAGAGCATTATACAGGTTGCATATTATATGGGAAACAGGAACCGCTATGAAACAGTTCATTCATTGTTTCAATAATGTATTAGGGCATCATTGTTACAGTTTTACAGGTTATACAATTACAGTTTACTTAGTTTAGGTGACCCACAAACCAATTTTAGTTATATATATATATATATATATATATTATATACTATTAATATATTATTAAATACTCTTATTATCCTTTTATATACCCTAATATATCATACAAACGAACAAATCCTTCAACTCATTTTTCTTTTATATTTCCATCTATCTACCTTCTTATCTACTTATATATACTTGTATATATACAGTATATATATATATCGGGGATGGATACAGGAAGGCTTTCATATTCCTACACCTATGCCTGTACCATACCTTAACCTATACCTATACCTATTCCTATGCCTATACTTATATAAGTATGTACCTAGACCTTAATATTTATTGAAATATTTAATTATCATTTATTTGAAAGAGTGTTGCGGTGTACATTTTGATGTTCCCTACAATTCCTTAGTTTTTGAGCAAATGAAGCTTGCCAATGAAGCTTGAGCCGGTAAGAAACGGAAAACTCTGTGTTTGTACCTGTGCCTATATACTTACATGCATTCATTTTTGTACCTATACCTATACCCATGCCTCATCCTGTATAGGATACCCTTGCCTTTATTTAATTTTGTATACCTAATCCTGTGCCTCTTCCAGTACCTTTTTTGCCGTTGTGCCATCCTTGATATATATATATATATATATATATATATATGAAAATTATTTCACGAAAGTAACACGTGAAAAATATTTATGATGAATAAAACCACGAAGGAAAGGAAACACAGAATGGTGCTCAAGCGACGAAAAGCGCTTGAGCACCATTCTGTGTTTCCTTTCCTTCGTGGTTTTATTCATCATATATATATTATTTATATATATATATATATATATATATATATATATTCACTTGTCGGTATACTGAGGGTACTGACTGACATGTGCATAATATAACAACGCAAATTCATTAAAGAAAAACGCTATACAAAACTGAACTTCTACGACAGTGAATAATTCAAAAACACAAACAGAAGATTGTCAAACAAGTTGGCTGTGACACGAACGACATGAACTAAAAACTAATTTGCATAAAACTTAAATACGTTTCACGATGTTGGCTGAAGATTCATGTTACAAACTTACTTAATTCTCAATTCATTGACACGATAGCTGATAATACAAATAGTTGGGGCTTACCTTATGATAATTCTATTATATACGTTTGTAGCTAGATACAGAAACTCTTCGTCCTTAGTTATAACTAACTCTTTAAGCTTACTAAGTTTGAGGCTTCTTATTACTGACTAGTAAATCCAGTAAAATTATTTTCTGAAACGCTCACAGTTTTACGACGATATTTGCATTAGTTTCCAATACTTTCAGTTAAAAACTGTAGTGATAGGTGGGAATGTCTTCCCATGACAGTAAGGATATAATTAAGTGAGAATATAGGATTGAATAAAATATATTCTCTTATTTATTAAGCAGAAAGTTTTCTCCTTTTTCCCAAAGAGAACGTTGCACTTCATGCATGACCTAGTTCGAGTAGAACGTTTTAGCGACAAGTTCAATGAACTTCGTCGTCTTTAATCGTAGAATAATTTTGGCACAGATTCAAATATTTCACTGAAACCGTAGATAAACACGCGTAGTTTTAGTTTTTATAATGTAGAATTTACTAGTCTTAGTAACTAAAGTTAATTTTGCAATAACCACTTTAGTATCACTGAAATAATCTTATTTGTTTTAATAAATTTAATTGTTTTCGAATTAATCTATTATTTTAACGGAAAAAAGCACCAACTTTAATACCTTTAAAAGGTTTTTTTTAATTTTAATCGAAGAGAGGAGTCCTTGACAGTAACTTCCAAGATATTTCCTACTCATTTTTTGAAGCATATAATCCAAAAGAAGATAAGAAAACCCTGTATGAAGCAGAGTAATACAGTCGGTTTTAAAAGTCCCGCTTTCAAACTTTATGCTTTTTATCGATAAACATTGATAAAATGTAACATGGAGTTTTACAACGGGACTTTTTGAACCAATTGTACAAGATAATATATTTTATATATATATATATTTTTTTTCTACTTGAATTTGGAAAGTTACTATAATCGAGAATATAATTTTGAATTAAAAAATAGAATATTAAGTTTAAAAAAGATTTAGTTTCGTTCCAAAATGTTGTCTCTTATTCAGCAAAGTATTTTTTTCCTTCTATTTCAGGCAAATGAAATTCTTTTCGATATTATATTAAAGATAATATTTACGGATATTATTTCGGGAAAGAATATCTGATTTTGAGATTTCTGAAATAATTTTTTTTTAATGATTTCTCGTCTTTAGTCCGTCATCAATTACATTCAACATTTTTAAATGTTTAATACATTTTTGTTAATTTGCACTTCGTAAATTTGACTTAATAATTATCTGCATTTTACTTGATAAATAAGTAACATTATAATTATAACTCAAAGTACCGTCACTAGTACCAGATTCATAACTGAAACAGTAACTACTTTGTCATTAAATTTGAACTACATTGAGATGTCATTAATCCCGATATGCGAACTGACTTCATCGCGTACAGGATAGCGGAATCCGACCGTTTACCATCGAGTAAAGTATTTATTCGCCGATTCACTTTTCATGAATGCGACTAAATATCGCTTAATATTTTCACTTCTTAAAAAAGGCTACAAAACTCCAAATGTGAAGCCTCCAAATAGTTGTCGTAAAGGAATAATGGCATACCTTTACTCGAATGAAGATAATTTTAAATATACGAGCATACAGGGCCAATAAATAATCAGTTAAGAACTGGTTTGTTTATTCAGATGCATTCCTTAGCAGATGTTTAAAGGCAAAAAATCTTCTAAATATTGGCTATATTGATGATGATTATTATATTCATGCAATGTATGGATTAGAGTCAGCAAGGTGAATAATAATAATAATAGGAATAATAATGTTTGGAGTTATTTAACCTCCTCAGCAAAGGCAAAGGTCACGTAAAGGAGGGGACCTACGACTCTACTAGGATCCGAACCACGGGTTGCTACATCACCCGAATACAGAGGACGTTTACCCATCTAACTATCGAACGAGCCCAACGTCGTTTAACCTAGCTGATCTAACGGAAAGCGGTGTCGCGACTTGGCCATGACGTAACCATTTTACGTTGTACATAATTCGTTGTAGATATGAGTCAAATTAATAACTGTTACCAAACGCCAATTTTTAAGACGCCACTTATGAATTTGACACTACAAAAAATAAATAAATAAATAAATAAATATATATATATATATATATATATATATATATATATATATATATATATTTGTTTATGTTACAATTATTTGTTATGAAATAATGTGCGAGCAATTATTAAGTTAAATCGGCGAAATGTAAATGACCAAAAGTATTAAATCCTGTTGATAAATGTTGACTATAAACGACGACGGACCAAAGACGAGAAATCATTAAAAAAAAAATCACTTCAGAAATCTCAAAATCAGTTAATTAAATCTTTCCCGAAATAATTCGTAAAAATGACCTCCAATCTATAATAAACTTTGTGAACAACCAAATGACCTGTAACATTACCGAAAAGGAGGGGTAGAAAATGAGAGAATTTTTAAATGAAAGTGTATTTTTTTTTTAAATTTAATTATTTGCTTCCTTTTTCCCAAATTATATTTTCGATTATAATTTTATACTTCGGAAAAGAAAAATAAAGCTTCCAAATTTAATCTAAAAAAGAAGAATATAATCTAGAAATTCACAATTAAAATAAGTGAATTTATTATTATTAATAACATAAACTCACCTGGAAAAGGAAACAAAGATTTCGAGTACTTTCACTTTCGTATACCCTAAAGAAGAAGTGCTAAAGTTCGTGTCCTTTTCCATGGGGGTTTATGCATATATACAGTGTATATATACATATATACAGTATATAAATATAAACTGATATTATACACATGTCAGTACCCTCCCTGGCAAATCTTTTGAAGCAAATGGTGGCTACAGCGGATTGATTTTCGAAGTTGTGAAAGAATTAGGAAGCAGATTGAATTTCAGGTAAGTTGGGAGTGAATTACAATAAAATGAGTATTTCCCATATATATATATATATATATATATATATATATATATATATATATATATATATATATATATATATATATATATATATATATATATATAGTAGAAGAGTATTGCTTTCCCTCTTCTTGTTGGTTGTCGATTCCTATAATAGAGAAGCTAAACTGACTGAAGAATTGGGTTTTCTTTCGTCGTAGAGATTGTCTTAATAATGGGATTAAATCTGCTGCTAAACTCCTTGTTTATTCTGGTGTGGAACTTTTCCCGTTAAGTATTTCGAGTTTCGTGAAAATATAATGAATTATTTTTAACACCGAAAGTATTATATACCGTTCGTGATGGTACACAAAATTTAGCTAAGTTTTTTCTATGTTGCGTTGTTGCATATTATCGGGGAGAAATTTCTTATATTATTTCATTTTTGTGCCACGAATTAATATTTTAAAAATTTATATAAATGACTTTTAATTTTAATTTTTGGGGGTGTAATTTCCATCAGTACAATCTTTGGAGGGGGGGGGTGTCCGATATCAACATTATCATAAAATTTTACATGGTACCTCGGTTTTTTATTTCGTTTGTTTGTTTTATGGGTTTCTCATAGTACATTGGCGAAAGTTTTAATTGTATTTTCACTAATAAAATATTTATATATTTGGGATTTATTATTATCGTTCATAAAATGCTCAAAAGAATATTTTTCTCAGCTCTTCTGGAGAAATTTGACGAGAACTTCGTACAACGCTTTGATGTACGTACGAGTTAGTTCGTCAAAAATATACTGAAGAACACATTCGTAATACTTTCAATAATAATAATAATAATAATAATAATAACTTATTATCATACATCTTTCAGTTGAATTGAATTACGGTGATTGGAATGTATATGGATAAGTATCTGAATTAAATAAATTTTTAAAGTATATTCTACAGGGTGTTCGAAAAGTCCCGTCACCTACAAAATGTACATATTGTAATACCAATTTTATTTTTGTGTGATTAATTATATTTATATGTGGTAGGGGTAATTTAAGAAACAAGTCACTAGCAACAATTACTTTAATTACAGTAAATACAGTTACTAGTCAAAAACACGGGTTTCATATCGTTTCTGCATGTCTGTATCGCTTAATTCATTAACAAATGACGGGCGGTATGGTTTCATGTCGAGATCTTTTGTCATGTGATCTCTCATTGTGGACATGGGGACTGCAAGGTCTTGTGACCGTTTTTCGGTGAACGAGCCACCGATGCAATCACACCTTCACATTGTTCTGCTCACGCTGTTGGTCTTCCCAACCGTGGTCTGTCCTTGATGGAGACAGTTTCAAACAGCTTATTATCTCAGCGTAATACCGTTTTGTTTGGTGGTACAGCCTTATTGAATCTTGTGTTGAAATCATTCTGGATATCATGCACCGTTTTGCCAGTATGTGACCTTTCATGAGCAACATGTACTCATCACTATTTTTTCCTCCAGAGTGTAAGTGAACTGGTCTGCCATTGTTCACACGACTCTAATACCTGGAAAAGAAAAAAATGTCAATGAATCACATAAAAATACAATTAATCACACAAAAATAAAATTAGTATTACAATATGTACATTTTGTAGGGGGTGACGGGACTTTTCGAACACCCTGTATAATAATAATAATAATAATAATAATAATTAAATCGGTTGTCATGGGAACGAACAAAAGAAGGAATCTCAACAAAAAACAAGAAATTTGAAAGCGCCTTAGTGTCTCTTATTTATTTACATATTCAATATTAGTTTAAATTTTATGAAATTATATATAATAATAATGACCTCTTGGTGAGGAATCTTTCGTTGAAAGGATCTTTCCTGCATCAAGTCAATTCAAGTTGACGAGTAAGCAAGTTTATAATTAGCTTTCAATAAATATAATTAAGTAATGAACTTAATTATTACATTTATTTCTTTTATTTACGTTCGTTTTGTATAGCTACGTGGTTCTAGAGCCAGCTGACGGCAGATGGGGTTCCAAAGATTCATCTGGCAATTGGAACGGAATGATCAAGATGGTCCAGAATAAAGAGGTAAGAATACAAACATTTAGACCTCGGGTAACCATGCTCTCTCTCTCTCTCTCTCTCTCTCTCTCTCTATATATATATATATATATATATATATATACTCTAAAATGCAGTAACATTACACACACACACACACACACATATATATAAAGAAATTTTTCCACGACAAAAGGATAAAACTAAATCTTAAAATCTAAAATTAAGCTAAAAACATGAACAAAGCTTTTCGAAGGGAGACACCCTTCTTCGATCAGACTCACAGAAAGAAGAGTGTCTGACCGAAGAAGAGTGTCTCCTTTTGAAAAGCTTTGTCCACGTCTTTAGCCTTTAGCTTAATATTAGATTTTAAGATTTAGTTTTATCCTTTAAATTTTTCTTATATATTTTATGCGGTTATCGCATTATATATATATATATATATATATATATATATATATATATATATATATATATTATATATATTCTGCTTGGATTTTGTGACCTCTGTATGATCGATACCTCGGAGAAAATTAATATCTCGGATTTTCATCTCAGTTATTTTTCTGAAGTTATGTTAGGTCAGGTTAATGTAACCTAAAACAAAGAACTCGGTGTGTAAAAACTTGGGTACAAGATCATCAGTATGTGAATTTCGACTTCTTGGTTTAAAACCCAAACGCGGGTGAAAGTGGAGAAAATAATCATTGTGCCAATATAGGATAAAAAAAAAAATCCCGGCTTCTCTAAATGTCTTAATGTAACCCTCGTCCTGCCTTATTGCAAACGTTAAGCTATTAAAAATTTGAAAAACTATAAATATTACTCTTCCAAGTTATTGACTGTTAAATTATCACGGACAAAAAAATTACACAAAAATCCGAGCTGAAGGTATACTCGTGTGTGTGTATATATATATATATATATATATATATATATATGAATTCTTTATTGCACTTATACAGAAGGGAGAAAAGCAGACGAATTAAATATAAAATATTCACAAGTCTTAGTCAATAGTGAATTATAAATTTATGATTCGTTACCCTTTACATTCTGGAATCCTAATTAAAATTAATAAATAGGAATAAAATAAAAGAAAATGTAATCGATATTATAAGAGGGGTAACTGTTAAAATTTTATGTTTAATATATTTAATTAGTTACGTTCATTCTGTCGGAGTATAAAACGTAGTAAGGGTCGTTCGCTATTAAATCATTTATGAATTTTATAATTTTTATGAGGTAATAAGCGTTTTACATGGTATAAAAATGCTGTTCTTTCGAACATTTCAAAATCACACAAATAGTTCAAAGGTATTTACGGTCCGGTTATTAGATTATATTTTAGTTAAAATGTGTAAGCGAAGGTTTCTTAAGAGGACAAACATTACTTAAATGATTCTTTTTTAACCTCGTCAACATACTGATATCGTCAGTCGCGATCCAAAAGAGAAAATTCTCCATAACGGGAAAGTTTCCTGGATTTCGGGATCGTGTGAAAAGGGACTGTAACGTCACTGCGGGCCTGGGGGAAGGGTTTTATCGAGAGAAGGGGGGATAACTAGAAGGGAGAATCCAAGAATGGTGAACTAGTTTGTGGAAGTCTCACATCCTGTATATATAACGAATGATGCAAGGACAGAATACTTATTTTTAGAGATTAGTTGAAAAGAATAAATAGTCTAACCCAGGGGTCACCAACCTGGGCGGTAGCGCCCGCTAGTGGGCTCACATTAAAGGTAATTAAACATTTATTTCATTGTTTATTTTATCAATTATGTTGATTTATTCTTTTTGATCTAAGGTGGGTGATAAGCTTTTTTAAATTTCAAAAAATCGTAAAAGTGGGCGGTGAACAAAAAAAAGGTTGGTGACCCCTGGACTCTAACCCATCTTTGGCCATACCCTGGGAGAAACTTCTAACGTCAGGAACCTCACGAACTTTTTCCCAATCTCAACTTGTGTAATCCATTTTTGGGGGAATGCTCAGATGGAGTGAGAAGAGGGTAGCCTTATGCTTTATGTAAACTTTCCTGAAGGAATGCAATGAGGGAAAGTAAGTACCTTGTGATGGGAGACTCTGAGATCTATTTTAAAACACACACACACACACACACACACACACATTATATATATATATATATATATATATATATATATATATATATATATATATATATATATATATATATATGGGAATGAACTCAGAATGGTCCCCTGAGTTTTTTATGATACACACAGACAGTGCATGGAACAAGGAACTCTTCTGGGATAATTAAATCCACTATAGTCCGAATAAGTAATGGTAAATGACAAATACCATAGTTTTTCTTTTTCATGATGCTAGCCCGACGCGGGCAACGGGTCACTCGCAAAGAGGTCTCATAAATATAGCTTCCCTCACCAGCTATCTGCAAAGCAGACAGGATCCAGCTTTGGGACATGGATCTAGGGTTTAAAGCAGCCTAGCCCTGCTACATTTAGAACCTCAATATAAGCAAAAGACTATGGTATTTGTCATTTACCATTACTTATTCGGACTATAGTGGATTTAATTATCCCAGAAGGGTTCCTTGTTCCATGCACTGTCTGTGTGTATCATATATATATATATATATATATATATATATATATATATATATATATATATATATATATATATATATATATATATATATATATATATACATATTGAGGTTGAGGGAAAAGTATTGTCGGTTTTGGAACAGTGAAATTAAAAGGTGCACACGTTTTTTTGGGTTGTATCTCTATACATTAAAGTAAGATAGGTTATAATTACTTTAATTTTGTCATATTATAAATATGTATATTTTGTTCCTTTTTTTATATTTTTCATATTTTTTTTAGCATTCAGAAGAACAATGACATCGGAGCAAATTCGAGTGTGTCTTTTGTACGAGTTCAAACTTGGGAGTGATGCGGCTCTGACTTCGCGCAAAATTTGTCAAGCATGGGGAGAGGACTCAGTCATCGAACGTGATACTCAACGATGGTTTCAGAAATTCCGTTTCGGTGACACGAGCCTTCAAGATAAACCTGGCTCCGGCCGTCCAGTGGCTATTGACAATGATATTCTGAGATCGCTTGTTGAGTCAAACCCACGTTTAACCACACGAGAACTCGCACAGATACTCCAAGTTGATAACACCATTGTTTGCGACCATCTGCGACAAATTGGAAAGGTGAGGAAGCTGGATAAATGGGTCCCTCACGAACTTAGCGACAAGAACAAGACTCAGCGCCTGTCCATCTGCTCATCATTGCTGCTAAGAAACAACAATGAGCCATTTCTTGAAAGAATTGTAACGCGTGATGAAAAATGGATCTTGAACGGTAATGTGAAACGCTTGGGTCAATGGTTGGATAAGGATGCCCGTCCTGCAAAGATGCCTAAACGCGAACTCCATCCAAAGAATTCCGGAGCGAGGTTTATCCTGAAGGCTCGTGTCACCGAAACGGAATTTCTGAAACCATGGTTGAGCATCACGTTGGATGAGGAAGTCCTCTCCCCATGCTTGACAAATTTTGCGCGAAGTCAAGAGCCACACTATTCCCAAGTTTGAACTCGTACAAAAGACACACTCGAATTTGCTCCGATGTCATTGTTCTTCTGAATGCTAAAAAAAATATGAAAAATATAAAAAAAGGAACAAAATATACATATTTATAATATAACAAATTAAAGTAATTATAACCTATCTTACTTTAATGTATAGAGATACAACCAGTGGTGGCATTCAGCCGGTTCGTGCGAACCGGTTCCTAAAATTTCTCGAGTTCGATTTGGAGGCGATTTGGAAATATTTAAAAGGAAATTAAATAAAGAATTTCAATAAAAACATTTTTTAGTTTTCATTTCTGACACGGAAGGGAGAGGAGAAGGGGGGAAGGGGAGGGGAGGGCGAACCGGTTCTTAAAATTTTTGAATTCCACCACTGGATATAACCCAAAAAAACGTGTGCACCTTTTAATTTCACTGTTCCAAAACCGACAATATTTTTCCCTCAACCTGATATACTGTATATATACTCGTGTATATATATATATATATATATATATATATATATATATATATATATATATATAATTATTTTTTGTAACAGGCATATATATACAGTATATATAATTATTTTTTTTGTAACAGTGGTGCGCTCTTAAAAAAAAAAAAAAAAAAAAAGATGAACTGTCATGATAAACAAAAATGCTAGGGGGGTGCTTAGATCAGGACAGAGTCTGATTATGAAATTTTGAAATATGTACCTTTTAAATTCAACCGTTAATTAAGAACAGGCAGAGCGACAAAAAAAAATAAAAATAACAAAAATATGAACTTAGTGAGGGTTAGAGAATAATAATAATATAAATTTCAATCCATACCACATTAAAATTGTTTAATTGCTAAATTAGCATTATTGTCTCATATATTCTTCAGAGTTGTATTATTATTTAGTGTGTTTCATTTCCCTTCTAACGCTTTGCTATCTTCGTTCATTTTTCAAAATAAACGCATGGCACGAGAAAAATGAACGAAGATAGCAAAGTGTTAGAAGAGAAATGAAACACACCAAAATAATACAACTCTGAAACACACATGAGAAAATAATGCTAATTTAGCAAGTAAACAATTTTACTATAGTAGAGGTACATCACCAGGGTTGAACAACTAATAATAATCGGTATTTTCAATCTTTCATCTACTTAACCTGTCATTTCTGGAACAATCTTCCTCAGTCCATCTTTCCCCCTGACTTTGATCTCCAATCTTTCAAACGCAGAGTGTCCAGGCATCTCGAAAAACTTTGACATTGACTTTGGCTCTCTTCTCCCTCTACGGGAGGGGCGTTTTTTGCGTCCATTTGCCCTTGGCCCCTCCTTCCTGCATAAAAAGTTAATCCAGTTTTCATTGGTAATATTAATGGACAGCGAAAGCTGTTCTATAAAGAAACGTCTTGCTGCCTTCTGGTGTTGCAGTTCTCGGGTTCCTTGAGTTAAATTAGATAAAATGATCTTTCAGTTGAAGGCGATCATATCCGGTAAGCCAAGCGGGGATAGATAATTATTATGTCACCGCAGGAATAAGAAGGCGCTCGGCGTTGCTGGTCGAAGCATCCGGTGCCATTTGTGTCGAGGGTCTAACTAGTGGGTTGTTGCCGATGGGATCACCAGAGTTTGGCTTGAGGCAAAGAATGGATGTCGTCTTTGTTTCTGTCGAAGACGGAAGCGAAGTCATTTTCCTTATTTCAGCACGAAGCAAATTCCATTATAGAAATGATCCGAAATTCTCGCTCGGCAAGTCGGGAGATCGCGTAGAGCGGGCCGTCGGGGAGGGGGTTATAAAGGAGTTTGTTGAGTGCCATGCGTCCGCCGTTTGACCGCACGGATGGACACATTGTCGCTGGTAGCAAGAACGCAGTAGAGAAATGCCCTCACTGATCCTTTGTCATCCGCAACGAGAGACCACAGTTGAGGTCTTAAATGATAGTGTAGTATGATTAATTTCTCGTTCGAATTTTTAACAAAACGGTTTTCAGCCCTTTCCTCCATCTATGCCAGTCTGGATCCGCCAAACCTACTAAATTTACGATTTACCTCTTATCGAAAGAACTTCAAAATATGACGTATATTCGGTATTCCCAACCAACGCCACAGGAAATAAACTAATCTTAATTAGCCTCTCATAAAATTAGTGACTGATATAACAAACTGAAAAGAAGCTGAAAATTACCGAGTTCAAACACTCGTGTTTAGGATCTTGGAATATACAGTATATATGGTTGAAAATTACTCGAATTGATTTATGTTTCATGATAGATCTCTAGAGAATATGGGGAATTGTGATATAAAAAATATACAGTATATTATTTTTATCTTTTTAGCAAATTTAGAAAGAGCCTATTCAATATGAATTGTGAAAATGAAAAATTTTAGCGAACTTGGGAAAGGAATTTACTAAATTTCTGCGCTGGATAATGAGACATAATAAGAATTTTGAGTGAACTGAACCTATTTTCAATTACGAATGGCACTTGGAGAAGGAAAAGGGCAAACCACTCTTTCTTCTATACCAAGGGTCGGGGAACTTTTTTGGGTATTACCCAAAAATCTATTGAGTAAAATGAAATTCCCAGACTTCAAAGTTAACAAAAACAAGCCAATTGCTCTTAAAATTGTTGCATATGGTATACAAAAAATTCAAATTCAAAAATGTTTATTGGATCCATTATTATGGAGAAATAAAAAAAAAGCCACACATGCTGGCATAAGAATAGCACACAAAACAAAATTAGTAAAAAGGATTGAAAACTGAAGAATTTCATTCAAAACATCTCCACTTCAGGTTTGGAAAAATGATGCTGTTTCATTTTTGATACAACATCAAAATCAGGACGTAAATTCGTAATATTCTAAAATTTAGAATAACGCCACATTTATGTAACAAAATAAAATAAAAAATATATGAAAAAATATCAGCACAAAGTGTCAAGCACTAAAAGCACCTCTTCGTTTCATGATACCATACACACGACTGAGGCTCTGAGGGAAGTGTCTCTCATACCGCACGCATTACCCCCAAAATTTTTAAATTTACCCCATTTGGGGTAATTTACCCTGTTCCCCGACCACTGTAATATAATACCGATCGCGAACAAGGTTGTATACACTTTTCCCTAAATTTTCTCGTTTCACATGTTTGGCAAGCCGAAGTTTTTTGGCTGTGGGATGGAATTATGGTTTAAGATCTTTCTCAAAGCTGAAATTCTTCCGAGGTCATGGTTGGTCTTAGTCGATGGACCTCCTCATGGTTTCGAGAGAACTATGAATAAATTTTCCAATTGCTAACCGAGATAGGCATTTCAAGGAAGCTTTTTACGATTGTATGTTGCTCGTCCAACTTCGCCTCAAAGAATTTCATTTGTGCTCATTAGCAAATGAGTCTTTCAGTCACAACTGGAATATGTTATTACTGTGAGAAGGGACTTTTATTTCAAGATGAATGTACAACGAAAGAAAAAAAAATTAGAAAATGCTCACGTGACATCACAGCCGACACAAGTATATTCAAGTCTACGTACGCACGCATTTGTGCATTTACACAGATCTCCATACTTGTATGTCCGCGTGAATACATGAGTACACATATAAATGTACATCAATTCACACACACACACACACACACACACGCGCGCGCGCACACATGCATTCGTCGAAAAGGAAAAAAAGAAAATGAACTTGACTAAAATAAAATTTGAATCCGGTCTGTTTAGAGAAGGATACCTATTTATCTGTATTTTCGAATATAATTCTGCAGAGAAATGATCATACTTGGTCGAGATTCAATCTACGAAACAATTTTGAGTGTTATTATTTTTCCGTGATGCTTTCCATCAAATGGATTATGAGCAAATTTAGTTTTGTCTTTGTCTTTTGAGGGGGGACCGGATTCGGACTTTTCAGAAAGCCATTTAAGATGTTTTCTGATTGTCTTTCAGGAGCAATTTCTGCTTGTTCGCTTATTTCTCTCGTTATCGTGTTTGTGTATGCATTTTCCAAATATGGTACCTGTTGGTGGCCACGGAAGTCTGTCTATCTATTTTTTTCCAGACCATTTAACACTTCTGATTCGTCCACTTCTATATTTTAGACAATACGTCCGAGGGTCTTTCGATTGACATCTCACGCCGAATTTTCCTGAGCGTGCTACGTCTGGGGGTCTCCTGACGGAAGGGCTCCATGCCTTTTTCCCTTCCTGATGGTCTTTTCTCGAGCGTAACCTGTCTAGAGAAATTATATCTATCATTCGGCTCCTTAAGCTCGTCCTTGAACCTCTCAGTTCGCCTGTGGTCTTCATGCTTCATACTCTATATTGTCTTCCTTCATAATTATACTTTTCGATGCACATATCATTATGGCGGGCAGGGGCGTCATGGGATGGAAAAATAGGGTGGGCAAGCCAAAAGATTTTTCCGACTGGGTAGGGCTATGTATTGTGTAAGCCGTAAGGTATGAAACGGCAAACACTTGCTTGTTAGTCATCAACTGTGTAATGTTCATTTCATTTTATACATTACGTTATAAGAATTACACATTAAGCCAGAATGTTGTCAAAAATCACTTTATTTTAGAAACTCAGGTTTCACTTCATTTTCAGAAAACAATTACACAGGAGTAGTTAATGTACAAAATTAATAAAAAAAAAAAAATCAAAGCGACTTATGGCATCAACATTTTCTTTTTCAAATCTGTTTTACAGGATCTTTTTATAACATCATCATCATCATCATCATCGGGCTAGCCTTGGAGTGGATCTTAGGGTCTTTGTTAGCCTTAGCTTCTGTAGATCTGTAGATCATCATCATTCGCTTTTTCTAGTAATTCACTTTCAACTGTTAGAATCATAAGATCCTCTAGTCTCTCCTGTGTCACTGTGCTTCTCAGTCTGGATTTGATTATGTTAAGCTTTGAAAAACATCTTTCACACTTTGCAGTTCCAATAGGCATGGTGACAAACATCTTGTAAATCTGGTAATGCACTGGAAATGCTTGTTAAGTCCAAATTTTGATATAGTTTGTAAAATTGTAAGACACGAATCTTTCTGACAGCAGTGGTCAGTCTGATTCTTTGGAATGGTTATGCCTTTCTACTTCATTTCAACATATATTTTACTTAGTACCACGTATTCATTTCTCATGTCTCGGACTGGGAAGTTGTACATATCAACTATTTTGTAAAATCCATTTTGTGGGAGCTCGTCAGTTATTTCATCAAAACGATGGGGACTGAGAAGTTCAAAATCCAAGAGCAGATCTTTATGTTGAGAAAATCGCAATGTAATGGCCATCAAGGCTCGATCAAGGGTTGTGTAGAATGTCTCTGCTTTATATTTGTCAACTACATTGAAAATACATTCATCTTCTGTATTTTCACCATACATTCGCCGTTTACGCCAGATTCTAGGTTGCGGTAACACTGGGTCTAGATTATGTGATTCAGCATACTTTTTTGCTTTAGCAAAAATGCTATCAAAAGAGTCTCTCATTTTTCTTAACTCATTTTCTAAGTTTTGAGTCAAATGAATGGCCTGCAAATATTTTGATATGAGATCACTGTGGTGGAAAATTTCAGAAAACATGCAAGCAGACAGAAGAGTTTCAAATGACAATAACTTGTAGAGTAGACCACGTGCGTCACAAACAACAGTTTGGAAATGAAGTATCATGACTGATATCTTCCAGAAGGAATTTGAAGCAGTCAAACATTTTGGCATCTTCTGAAAAGTACAAAGTGTGAAGTGCCTTCTGATGTGACCACCATCTTCTTGTCGAAACTCTCTGGGGTCTGTATTGCATCTTTATTCCAGCATCCTTTTGTTTAGCTATAAACTGATCATTTATTTTTTGAGAATGCCCAAAGAATGCATAGAGATTCAAGGAATCCAAATAGGTTTTTACATGCTAATGATGCGGAACAAACGTCCATGATCATCAAGTTCAGTACATGATCCAAAGTCCATATGAAGTGACAATTAGGATTTTCATTTTTGACGTGCGCTTGTAAGCCATTGTAAATGCCACTACAATTAGCTACACCATCATAAGACTGTTCTACAGCATTACTGAAGCTGAGACCATGCATTTCAAACAATGATTTGAGTGTATTGAATAGTCCTATACCAGTACATTCAGTAACTCGAGCCATTGAGATGAGACACTCTCGTATCATAAGGTCATTAGACAGATATCTAATTACAAATGAAAGTTGATCTTGATGTGTTATGTCTGTGGTTGTGTCAATAAAAAACTGAAGTGGTTGGATGATATTACGTCATAGAGAATCATTTGGCGAACCTCTTCTGCTATACAGTGTGGTATTTCATTTTTGGATTCAGCACTCATGAAAGTTACAACATTCCCTCGCCCACTCTTCTTCATAGCATCTGTTGATTTCTTTGGCAAATCTCTGACTTTCTTCAAATGGTCAGCCATAATGACATCGTATTGTGCAATTAGTTGCACAAGCTCCAGGAAATTGCCATGGCGTGAGTGTTCTAGATTGTCAGTATGCCCTCTAAGTGCATGGCCTCGTTTTGCCAAATAGTTTTTAATGGATATCAATCTCGAAAAAATCAGTATTTTTTTTTTACTTCTTTTTTGTGTAAACTCTCCTGATTGCGTTTCTCAGCAATAAGATCACAATCAATCCTGGATCCTTTGACATACAGAGTGAATGCAATGGTTGCACTGATGTGGGATTTACTTTTTTCATGTTCTCTCAGTATTGATGGAGCATCATTCCAGTTTCGCATGCCAGAACTTCTGAATGCTGATGCTTTTGAGGGAGAGAAAAGAATGCATTTGTGGCAGAAAATTGCATCTTTACTGGGTGAATAAGACAGCCAGTCTCTGTGACCATTTTCAGTGTGATACCAGGTTTCCTTGAAAGAGCGAGTCTTTTTTCACTGTGACAGGATATTTCATGTCTTTCATGTCATGAGCTTTGAGCTGACAAGGTCCCTACTTGGCAAAACTCATTCTGTCAGTCTGAGAAAAATTGAACTTTTCATCACGGTATAAACCTTGCATCTGAAGGAAATCTTTCTTTGCAACTGAATGTGCACTTATTAGATATACACTCGAAAATTTCATCTAATGCCTGCATTAGAACTATTAAAGGTGCAGCTCCTGATGCTGACTGGTTTTGGTTATCTTCTGGTGCTAATAAAGATACGATCTTAGTTGACGATGCCTGTTGGATTTGGGCACCATTTTGTGATGATAGCGATACAACTTTAGATGCAGGATCTGACTCAATTTGGTTACCATCTGGTGTTGGTAGAGATACGTTTGCAGGTGCAGTTGATGATGCTGACAGAATTTGGGCATCGTTTGGTGATGAGAGAGATACAATTTTGGGTGCTGAATGTGACTGGGTTTGGTTATCATCTGGTGTTGGTGCGGATATGCTTTTTGTTGATGATGTTAACTGGATTTGGGTATCACATGGTGATAGCATTACAGATAGGGCTGTAGATGCTGTAGCAACAGCTGACTGGGTTGGAGTTTCATCTTGTTCTGTTGTCGGAACAGGTTTTCTCCTAGGAACTACAGCTGCAACCTGAAAGAGAAGTACAAATATTGGATTATGTGCATCATGTGATATCCAACAGTACAGTATCATCAGTATACATACCACTAAGGAATTGTGCAATATGCATACATGGTAATTTGTAATCCATATAAACTAGGTACATGCATGTACACTCAGGTAGGGTGGATCACTTTTCACTTTTTTTAAAAAATTATAGCTGGTCAAAGTTTTTCCCATGATTTGGTTCAGTGGAAGTACACTGACACCATTTTCACCAAAATCGATCAATATTTAGGGGTCGCGCATCGACCTTGAAAATTTCAATTTTGGAAATTTGGCCAAATTGACAATTTTTTACTGAATAAAGATAAATCATCAAATGACCATATTTTCTGAATCCTCTCAGTGAAAGAAATCCTCTCAGATACTTACCAAATTGATAGGACAAGTGGTTTAGAAGTTATACTCACCTTGAGATAGTATTAAAATTTAAAATACCGTATTTGTCCCCGTACCTCCATATACTGTCTGCCATTGTCTGCTTTTTAGGATAAGATAAAACGAATAAGGAAAGATCAAATGTATTTTGTATTAAAACGGTTTACCGATATCACTAAAGGCACTTACTCCGGTGCCCCTAACTAGGTTCAAAAACTGTATGAATCGTGGTTAGAACACACGTCATCTTAAGGCGTGCGCCATGTACTCTCTCTGCTAACTCCCTTTCCCTCTGCGCTACGTCATCTTGGCAAGTGACGACTTCTTGAAGTCACCGAGTTCTTTCCGGCTCTTTTCCACGAGCTGAAGAAGACCCTGCAGCTGTGACTCGTCTTTTGTGACAGTGTTCGCGTAATCTTCTATCAGTTTTATCCCTCTCTCTGCCACGTTGGTAACTTTCAGATGCGAGATGACATTCTTCAGATCACAGTAGTTCTTATCTTGATCCCACTTATTCACCGGCAGAGTGAGCCACGTAGACGCGCACACCTGCAGGCCTGTGAACACGAACCACGATGACTCATCGATCAGGTCCGGAAGGCGCGTCGTGTCATCAACCGAGACGTTGTCATACGTGAAGTCCTCGGGCACAGCGAGGCGGCACAGCTTCTTTGCCATCTCGTGCTTCACAGTGTCTTCCACTTTGTCACTGCAGAGGGCGAAAACGACGGTCTGAGGCCTCAGATACCACAAGTGCCGCCTGATCACTGCCAGTGAAGCCTCTGCAATCTCGCGATCCATAGCCCTGTACTGCAGAAGACGCTGGTACAACACAAGGTCATTCAGCGGGGCATCAGCTGCGACAGGAGCCGCCAGCCAGGCAGGTGCGTAGAGGAGTGCAGTAAATAGTACCACTCTCTGAAGTTTCTGTACCAGCTCGTCGTCGAACTCCAGCTGACCGCTGAACATCAGGAGCTTCGTGTAGTAGATGATCTGAAACGAATACGCACTGTGATGTATAAATACCGATACCACTCCATATAAGTTTGTTTAATGGTAAATTATTTATCTTATTTTTTTCTGGTAGGGACTTCAAATGGCTGTTTGCAGAAGGCAATACAATATTTAACTTCTAATTCAAAATACCAACCTTGGCCATCCACCTCGCATGATGGTAGGCTCCTGGGCGCATGAAGTGTGTGCCACGACGTGGCTGGGCCCCGAGTACCAGGAGTGTAATCTCCGCCACTTCTCGGTAGTCTTCTCTGACAAGACCAGAAGCGGTGCCGAGGAACTTGACTGCCTCATCTCGGAGCTCCATCAGCCACGTCACCTCCGCCAAATGCTCGATCTCCAGCTCGCGATAAGTCGAGAGGTCGAGCTTGTCCCACCTGAAAGGGGAGTTATGAAAATATTGCATGAAAACGACTGAAGTTTCCCTTTTCGACTGCTATTAACATCATTAGTAGAAGGACGCTGATATCTCAATTGCTCTGAAGGCAAAAAATCATTGGAGAAAACAAATGCGCCTTAGACTTGAAATTCACCTTCTCCTCAGATACTGGAACAAAGGTTCAGTTGGTGCTGTGGTTCTTCCAAACGCGGTGATGACCACTGCCCCCACGATGAGCTCCATAACGTGATGGCGACAGCCCAGCTGGAAGAGCGGTTTACCAAGCATGTTCTCCAGCCGGACCACCGCACCCTGCACCCTCCCCGTATTGGAGGAAGTTGTGTCGAAGCACAGTCCAATCACGTTGTTCTCGCATCCCAGTCTTTGAGAGCACGAAAGGTCGCCTGGGCCTGGGACAGACCGGTGCCGTCAGCAACAGTCGGAACGGCCAGCAACTTTCCTTCTGTGCATTGGGAGCTCCGGAGATGAGAATCGCCTGGCGGTGCTCCAATGATCCAAGAGAGTCCTGAAACGTATGTCATACATGCCAATCCATTATCGTCCACTGGAATATGTCAATCCACTGTCGTCACTGGAACATGTTAATTCACTGTCGTCCACGGTGAGGGCAAAACTGACCTTGATTACTTTACCGTCCCAGTGGACGACAGCATGCCTCGGAGATACGAAGGATTTCTGCACAGCTGTCGACACTTCACAACGATGTGCCACTCTTCCACGGCGAGACGTGTCCTTCGAGATACTGAATTTGTCCAGGTCTGCGGGCGGATCTGCCGAACGTAGGACTGCCGCCACGACACTTGCCACCTATGTGCGAAATTGAAAGGAAATTGACAAGGATGCGTATGGTTTTTATGTGACAAAATAATCACTAAATTTTCCGTCGTTACGTCTATTATATCTTTGTCAAGGAAAGATCATTACTGATATATACACACCTGATTATTGGACATCCGGAAGCGATCAGCCACTTCAATAACAGCCGGTGCATTGAGGATGCGGTGAGGAAGGCTGACTGATACAGTTGATTCTCTCGGCTGTCGGTATGGTGGTTCTAGCTGTGATTCGGAGTTGCTCGATGATCTGCTTTCTATAGATTCATCGTCGCTCTCAGCTTCGGTTCCTAATTTCGTTTTTGAGGTGCCTGGCTCATCACGAGATTGTTGTCTTGAGAGTTGCCGTTTTCTCTTGACAACGAACACTTTATCATTCCCACTCATTGTTGCCTGGTTGATCCTCATAAAATTTAATATCTTCTTGTTTGTTGTTGTCTGAGAGCAGTCGACTTTTCTGTATCTCTTCAATAGCATCGGGAGCTCCGATGTCCCAGAGCTTGTTCAGATTTTCTGAAAACTTCTCCCTGCCTTTTCCCTCGTCACTGTCTCTCATCTTGCTCTTCTGCAGCGAGCGCCACTCTTCCCACAGTAACTCCAGTTTTCTTTCGCAGTTACGCCTCGTGGTCGTCTTTATACGTGCCATGTTCCAAAATGCCAGAACATTGGCCACCGTGTCTTTTACGGCGGCCTTCCTGTCAGTAGTTTCCTGCTTGGCATAGAAGAAGTACTGGAGAACTTGATGGGTGGTTGGCAATTTGGCACCACCGATCGAGGAAGATGGCTGACCAATTAAGAAGACGTCCGTGGCTGACCTTAGAGAAGGTGGTGCTGTTGTTGCTGCTTTCTTTTTCCAGAATAAGTAACTTTCAGAGTCTTCCCACTCCTGGTTGTTAACAGTTTATCCATTGTACTAAAGTCTAGACTTATCAAACAAGAATCAATTGACACAGTTGATCTGTAAAAAGCAAACTGTGATTAGAAAAATATTGGTCATAGACATAGCGTGTGTGTGTAATTGGGATTTTAGGATGCGCCAGCTACTGATGCTATGATTACGTCCTAACGGGGGACAAATACGGTATTTTAAATTTTAATGTTATTTCTAGGTGAGTGTAACTTCTAAACCACTTGTCCGATCAACTTGGTAAGTATCTGAGAGGATTTCTTTCACTGAGAGGATTCAGAAAATATGGTCATTTGATGATTTATCTTTATTCAGTAAAAAATTGTCAATTTGGCCAAATTTCCAAAATTGAAATTTTCAAGGTCGATGCGCGACCCCTAAATATTGATCGATTTTGGTAAAAATGGTGTCAGTGTACTTCCACTGAACCAAATCATGGGAAAAACTTTGACCAGCTATAATTTTTTAAAAAAAGTGAAAAGTGATCCACCTAAATTGTACAGGCACACTGGCGTATTAAGGAGGGACCAGGCCACAGGGCTTTAGAGTTTTAAGGGACCCTGAAATTTTTCAGATATTGCATACACATATACTTAATTACTTATGATGTATATGTTTAAAATAACGGAATTTTTTAACTACATATATGAAGCTTGCATTATTTGATTTAGTAATATGTATAATAATGTATATATGTATGTATAAAACAGTCAGAAAATTTCTCAAGTCTTTAAATGTAAAAAAAGCATACGGCCCAAATGGTGTACACCCCTCCTGTACTGAAGGAGTGTGTCACTGAACTTGCACCTGTATTAGCTCACCTTTTTAGATGCTGCTTGTCCTCTAAAATGTTTCCCTCTTCATGGAAACATGCTTTGATTCACCCTGTTCTAAAAAATGGGACCGTTCTAATCGTTCTATTTACTTATTTATTTCATTTTATTTTATTTATTTATTATTATTATTTATTTTATTTATATATATATTTCATGGGCCAGCATCTAGAGTGGGCAAATTTGCCTTTCCTGTGACCCAACATAAAAAAATAATTAAAAAAATGCTTACCTCCCCTCAATGTCAAAAATGCCCACTGGGGCTGTACCATCCAATCCTGGACAGACATGGGCAGTAGGGCATATCATACTCTGGGTTCAGGGTTGAAATTTTGGGAAAACAAAGTGGCTAATATGTATTCCTATGTAAAAATTAATTCTAAGATAGGTTTATTATTTGCAACTTTTCCGAAAAATCTCATTTTCATGGTCAAAATCGTGATTTTCTGATTTGAAGGCTGCCTAACGCAGCCTCAGTGCACCCAAACCAAAGCGCGCAGCTGTTCTGCATATGATTTAGTCTAAAAGCTGCTTTTCTGACAACATCATTGTTTTCTTGAGTGTTTCAACACCTCTGGGTGCTGAAAAAATGTTTAGATTTCACGTAAAACTTAAGAATTTTAAGTTTTTCTTCAAAGAATAGGCGCGGCTCACCAGCTCTACTGATCGAGTAGCGGGAGACTTGTCACCTCCACGTGTAGGTTTACACGCCTGTTCTTCCTGGATCCCTGAAAAGCGTGGTCTCATAAGATCTTATATTATGATCTTATGAGGACTTTCAGCTCTTATGAGCATTAACGATGGCTTCAGCCTCTTCATCAGCCACTTGAACCTGAAAAGCTCTTAAGTATGTTCTGCTTCGATCTGAACACTGGGAGCATTTCTCGATGGTCTATCCTGGCTCTCACCCACCCATCTCTCCTTTCGTGACCGTACACAGCTTGGGAAGCAGTTGAGACTTCCTGTACAGCTCTCTCGCAGGACTGAGTATGAACAGAGAAAGCGTCCACCTTGAGTGGAGTTTTCCTGAGATCCTCGAGCTCAGTCAAGGTCATCTTGCAGGTAAAAATAGGCTCGTAAATATTCTCTGATTCCCAGTTGATGAGATCCTCAGGTGAAGTGGCTTGCAGATTGACTTTGGGATTTTTATGGGGCCTCACTGTCGTATCACCAAAGTCTCTTCCTTCTCTGATCTTCTCTATCTGGCTCACAGCAAAAGCGCTCTGATGCTCATCCTCACTGCACAGGAATGAAGCCAGGATGTTCTCAGGATGTGCGTGGTAAGCTCCTCTTATCACTGCAGCAGAGATGATGTTCCTGACCTCGGTAGTCTGGTTCCTCAGCAGCCTCAAGCTTGAAAAAACGTGTGCAGGACCAAATTTGAGGTGGTGCTTCACTTTGATGTCGTAGTACATTTTGAAGTAGAAGTTAAGGCAGAACTTCACGAGGACCTCGAGCCTCCTCAACACCTCCCCCTTCAGTCCGTGCTCCCTCATCCACAACAGCAAGATGGCCTGTGCAGTAGTGAGCCACCTGGATTGGTTCAGAGGTCCGCACTTGAGACCAACCAACTGTGGACTGAGACTTTCAGACTTGATGGCTTTGATCAGAAGATAGCAGTTGTGCTGGTCTGTGGAGAGAGATTTGAGTATCTCTACTGGCAGCTCTATGATATCTTCAGTTCCTTCCACTGGTTTGAAGTTGAAGTTGACCTCAAGTTCATTCACTTTCTCAAGAAGTTTTCCAATAGGCCCACTGAATCCTGACCGGGGAGTTACAGGGCCGTCCAGCTTGATGATTAAGTGCCTCAGGGGGAGCTCGTTCACATGGAGCTGACAGATCATCCAGTGGCACTTGCGACCCAGCATCTTTTCCAATAGGGCTATGGCGCCTCCAGACCACCCCGTGTTGGTGTTGGTAGAGTCTCCTCCAATCATTACAAGGCTCTCATCAGCTCCGTGATCCAGAAGCCACTCATGCAGGCCCTGAGCGATCTTATGAGCAGGCTTTTCTCCTTCCTCAGGTTCCTCGGGAGTGAAATGGAAGAGGTACTTTCCTTGAGGCTCCCACGTGATAGTGTAATGCTCCTCGATCACTTTCCCAGGATGAAATCTCCCTGTCACTTCGTCATATTTCAACACCTTTGTGTTCCTATCCTGCTTGCCATCAAAGAATATCCCAGAGATCTTCTCCTCCTCTGACCTCTGCGTGAGAGCTTCAACTGATGAGGCCATTACTTCCTCCTTGGCCCTCCAGACTTTCATGCCATCTATGGCCAAGTAAGCCTTGTCTTTGGAAAGATGACCGGCCTTGATGAGGTCGTTCAGGAAGCCAGTGGCAACTGCAGCTGCCGGAACATTTGCCACCCTGTACCTCAAAGCTGCTGAAGCTGTCCCTTGGATCTTCATGTAGTTTCGTGTAGCAGAAATTGGAGTTTCGGCAGGTACTTCGGCGGGAACGTCCATAGGAGCTTCAGTAGCCTCAGCATTGCCAGAGGCTTCTTTTGCAGCTTCTTCCAAGTTTGGCTCTTCGTCCTCCTCAAAGTCTTTCATGAGAGAATGTTGAACTTCGCCTTCTGCGTCCAAATGGTTACAAAGATTCAAATGGAGTAGATTTTTTTTCTTATGTATGTATGTATGTATTAAACCTGTGTAAGAGTTAAGCAAAGTTAATGTGTCTAAATGGCAACAAATTACGACAAAGGGTTAAAAATATGAGGTTGTGTTCAATTGAATATTCGGTATTTCAAAATAGAACAGAAAACCGCAATTTTGAACATGATAACGCGATTTTTGGGAAAAGTTGCAGAAAAGAAACCCCTCTTAGAATTAAATTTTACATAAAAATACATATTAGCCAGAGTGAAATTCGGACTCGGAAAAGTATGATATGCTCTAATGGGCAGTAAATATTTTAGATGTATTTAAATAATAAATACATTACTTGAAAATAAAAGTAATTAAATACTAAATATAATTCAGGTTTTCAGAAAGTATTTAAACACTAAATACATTACTCCTAAAATTTAATTAAATCCATTTCAAATACAGGGTGTCCCAAAAACAACTATATACTCTTATAGCATCATATATTTTATAATTAAAAAAAAACCAAACAATGTATATTGTTATAGCAATTGCCAATGAAAGGTAAATTAGTAATCTAAGTGATCAAAATGTTATAGCGAGTTGTTTGCATATAAAATTTAATTAACTACGCCAAGTGCTCAAAATGTTCTCCGGCGGCATGAATGCACTTTCAATACAACAAAATCGTGTGGTCTAATGAAGCTACCTTCAAGCTGAATGTCACAGTAAATCGACACAACTGCAGGTACTGGTCACTTGATAATCCACACGTTTATGTGGATAAACATGTTAATTTACCAGGATTAACAGAATGGTGTGGTTTATCATCCAGGGGTTTGGTTGGACCATTTTTCTTTAATGGGACAGTTACCGGTGCCGCATGTCTCGACATGCTGCGGACAGAAATTATACCTGCAGTTCGGAAGTTGTTTGGAAACGACGACTTTTACTTTCAACAAGATGGAGGCCCCCCCTCATTATCATTGTGATGTCAGAAGGTACCTCGATGAAACGTTGCCTAACCGTTGGATAGGACGAAGAGGAAGCGTTGAGTATCCTTCACGTTCACCGGACTTGACTCCACTTAATTTTTACTTGAGGGGCTACCTGAAGGATGCAGTTTATGGTACAAGACCTGCAACACTCGAACACCTTAAGAATGCAATTATGGAAAAGTGCGGGACCATCACAGCATCCACATTAGTCCATGTCTGCGAATCAGTTAGTCGACGCATTCAAAAGTGCATTCATGCCGCCGGAGAACATTTTGAGCACTTGGCGTAGTTAATTAAATTTTATATGCAAACAACTCGCTATAACATTTTGATCACTTAGATTACTAATTTACCTTTCATTGGCAATTGCTATAACAATATATTGTTGTGTTTTTTAAATTATAAAATATATGATGCTATAAAGAGTATATATTTTTTTGGGGACACCCTGTACAATTTAGATACTTTTCAAAAAGCACATAAAAATCATTAACATCAGCTTAGAGTCAAATAAAATCGAGAAGTCGCAGAAGTAGACGCTGCAATTGTTTTGTGGCACAGAAGACATAAAGTCTTCACTTTACTACCATCTTTGGAAGTTAGTCGGAAATATTTTCCATCAAAAAGGGTGCAGGTGTGATTCGCTATTTTTATCACTTCCACCATCAACAACTTCTATTTTACCACCTTCTTTTCCACCACTTCCACTTGCTGCAGCCATGTTACAAATGTTGTCCTCGTCTAATATGATCAATAGGCTAAGGCTAATTGCACAGTTAGCGCTGAACTTTACACAATCACATATGACGATGCCTCAGGATAGACTGCCGGCTGCCGCACTGCAGCTGTAAGTCTGTGACAATCGCCACTAGAGCTGGCTGGAAGTTCCATTTTTCAAGGTGCTTCCAGAAAGTTCCAGCCTGCTGAGCCTGTAAATTTCTGGAAGCACAAGCACCTTGAAAAGTGTTTCTGTGTTCTGTGGTACCAGTTAAATACTGGGTGGTGAGTACTGAACATCCTCGCAAAATTGAAGAGTTCTCAAAAAAGTATTTTAAAAATTTATTTAAAAACAGGTATTTACAAATACTAAATACTTTTCGAAAGTATTTAAATACGTAATTAAATATACTCTCCAAAAAGTATTTATAAATACATGTATTTAAATACATTTTTATTTAAATACGTATTTAAGTATTTTCAATACATTACTGCCCATGTCTGATCCTGGATGGCATCCAGGATTGGAATCACTGGTATATATTATATATGATTTTCATATGATTCAACGATTTGCCCTGGGGAACCAAGAATATTATGCTCCAGGGCCCAAAAATCCTTACTACGCCACTGGCAGTACACACACATATCAATCAGAAGGGCCTTACCTCAAAAGGGTTTTTCACAGCGCCAAAAGTTTTGTATGGAATTTGATTGTTTCTTTTGAGATGTTCTTATGAAATATTTCGTTGTGACGCTTTCTGTAATCACTGTTGAAGGTTTTTTGGCACAACAAACATACCAATTTCACACGTTTTGGCTTGGGAGCCATGAATGTGGAAGCAAATTGTATCCTGCTGGAACGTGCTTTTGTGAAAGTTTTGAAAAACATACAAATTTTAACAGGCTATAACATGTTAATAAACTTATCAGTTATCATTCTTCAATATACACTAGTATAAACATTGCAAAATCAGGCAGGCTTAATGTTTAAGCATTAAAATCCAAATGTTGCATCATACTCTAACTCTTAAATTAAAATAGGCTTGTGAGCGTGCTCTATGCAGTATGCCCCTATACACTCACCATGAACGTCGCCAGTCGACTCACTGTCGAACTCGGTGACACACTGAGAGCTGGAAGATCAGTGGAAATGTAGAAGCTACCGTTACACTGTACGTCACGTACTGACAACTGTACCGTGTACGCGACGCGTTCATGAAGTTCAGTCAGGGAGAAAGTCGAGATGCCAACTTGCCATATTTATGTTAGTTCATCAACCCAGCGTGACAGACTGGCACTTTTGATGACCCTGCTTGGCCTTTAATGATTACACACTACTAAAAAACCGTACAACACTATGCTATATTATCTGATCTAAATTACTAAACATGAACGCTACATCTGACAAATGGCAATAAATTTGTTCCCATTGAAGAAGTATCACGAACACGGCCGACAACCAAAACAATGTTGGTTGAAGCCAAAATGTTTTGTGAATATCGTGGTTTATGCCCATCCACGGAATACAATGCAGGAATTGAAAATTGCCGACTACGTTCAAAATTTCCGACTAGTAAAAATTAGGGCAGGCAAGTGCCCCCCTGCCACGACGCCACTGATGGCGAGGTTCGTCATATCTTGGGGGGCCGGGAGACTGGCTGTCCTAGTCATACCGACCTCGGGGCCTATCCTCCGTAGTCTTAATACGATCGTTATAAAGTGGCGCTCATAAGTTTTCGTACAGTGAAATATTTCAGAGGACATTTACTAACAAGATAAGTGGAGCAGAACGTTCACCTGGCCTACTGGGAGAAGCTGAGAAGTTAAATGTTAAATCTATGTTCACTCCAAAGAAGAAGAGATTCATTATTATTATTATTATTATTATATATGTATGGAAAATATTAGAAAATCTGGTTCCTAATGTTGGCATTACAAGGCGAGGTGAGGAAGGAAGGCTCTGCTTTGTCAGAAGTATCCAGGGTTCAACTACTCTAATAAAGACTCTGGTGCACAACAGCTTCACTTATAATGGGACTCGTCTCTTTAACCGTGTACCGATAAAAATCAGGAACCTGACAGGTGTAACGACAAACACCTTCAAGAACCGTCTAGACAAGTGGCTGGTCAATATTCCAGATCAACCACCAACACCAGGATATCCGGGACCCAGTTCCAACTCTATTGTCTGTGTCACTTAAGAGGTAAGGCAACTGAGGCTGCCTGGAGACAGCGGAGGTCCACCTTAGCTGCGTCACTACTGGACGGAATACAGTTAAGGGATACTAAGGTAAGATATATTCGTCCTTAGCCATAGGATACTTACGAAAATTTTACCGTTCGTTTGGAAAAATTGAACAAATAAAAAAAGTAGTTTAACTCCAACATATAATGTAAAACATCAAAGAATTTTAGGAAAATAAAAAAAAAAGTTAAAATGCAAAAGTTTTTATACATTTATTTACAAAATTATTTAATATTTTGTGTCTACCTAAAGCTTGGGGAATTTTTAATTTTTATCAGTAGTTGGCTGTTCATTGATTGAGACTGTTGGCAATTCTGGATTCTAGAAGTTTCTCTGCGAATCTTCATGGAAGACGGATGACTGTACAAACCATAAGTAAGCAATATTGTTACATACGAGTCTGGAAAGAGTTATAGGAAGATAGGAGAAGAATTTCAAATTCCATTTACGATGGTTGCTGGTGTAAAGAAAGGTAAAGGCTTTCGAACAATTAAAACTCTATCAAGGTGTGGACGACCTTTCAAGATTTCAGAACGTACAAGTAAACAGATTGAAAGAATGGCTACTGCAAGCCCACGAGTGACTGCAAGTGATATTTGCCAAACATTAAGACTGTCTAAGATCGAAATCCATCCCTCTACTGTACGTCATACATTAAGAAAGAATGGTGTGTATGGAAGAGTTGCAGGAAAAAAAGCCTCTGCTCCGAAAACCGCACAAAGAAGCTCGTTTAAAGTATGCCAAGGATCATGAAAATGATTTGCATTCTGCAAGAAAACCCTCTGGACAGACGAGACTAAAATTAATTTATTCGGGAACAAAGAGCAACGGTATGTTTTGTGAAAATCAAATACTACATTCGATGAGAAAACATCCTTCCTACGGCTGAACTTGGTGGTGGTATTTTGCTTCGTTGGGGATGCTTTAGAGCTTCTGGTCCACGAAAGCATGTTGTCACAAATAGAATCTTGAATTTGAAGAAATATCATGAAATTTTAGAAGAAAATGTATTGCCTTCAATTCTGGAGTTGAGAATGGGTCGCAATTGGCTACTGCAAGAAGATACTCCAAAACATAAAAGTAAGAACATCACGAAATGGCTTCAACAAAAGAATTACAAGCTTCTCGAATGGCCCAATCAAAGCCCAGATCTCAATTTAATCGAGGATTTATGGTTTAATTTGAAAAAGCTGTCCTCAAGAGAAAACCTTCGAATCTGAATATATTGCAGCAATTTTCTTTAGAAGAATAAACTAAAATTTCTACTTTGTAGAAAAATACTCAAAACAAATCATTGAAGTCATTCAAGCAAAAGTTGGACACACACATAGTATTAAATAATTTTGTAAGTAAATGTATGAAAACTTGCATTTAACTTTTTTTTTATTTTCCTTAAATTCTTTGATGTTTTACATTATATGTTGGAGTTAAACTAATTTTTTTTTTGTTAAATTTTTCCAAACGAATGGTAAACTTTTCGTAACTATTCTATACGTGATCCAAAAGATGAGGACGAATATAACTGAAATATTTTTCTGTATGAATACTTATCAGCGCCATTGTAATAATCATTCGATATACAAGGATCTCGGTAATATTTTCTCGCCTCTCTCGATCTCTCCTACCGAAGTAAGTGAATCACCATTTTCCAATTCTGCCCATTTCTTTGGTTCTCCTGCGCCTTGTATCGTCTGAATTCCGCGTATTTGGGGCAGTCTTTTGCTACGCTCCTAGATGAATGACACGCGAAGCAACGCTGGATTTTGCTTCATTAATGATTTTGGGCCTACTGGGTTATTGAGCTTATCAGCAAATAATAAGTGAAGCAATGTTGTGTTTTCAATTCATTTAGCGACAGTGTGAGCCTACTGCGTTTGCTAGTTTATCGCTTGCCTCTGAAACGTACGATACATTAATGGGTTTATCTAATCTTAGATCTGTTTTTAGTCTTTTAATTTTGTGTATTGGTCTTCGCTAATGGACTCGTAGACTTGCCAAATATAGCGGGAGTGAGGGGAGTTGAATTTATTAGGACTTTGTGAACTTTGAAATCACGTCTAGATTTTGCAACATTGTCGGTGCGTCTGATTTTAAGTGGGTTAAATCCCGTTTGATGCTAAAGATGAACGTTTGGAAAGATTCGCCTTCCCTTTCATAATCTTTCTTTATTTTCCTTAGCTATGCTATTTCTCTGTCACTATTTTCCGAGAACAAGCTGGAATATACTCATTTAAAACCTGCTCACGTCTGATATCGACCTTGCAAATCGATCAAGATTTGTTCCCAGGAAAAATTGAACATCAGACGGCTAACCTAATTCTTAACGCGTCGGAATTATGGTCCCCTTCGGAAATGAGTCTTTCGATTCGGCAATGAATGTGTGAAAATGAATGTAAACTCCGACCTAGATTCCTGATTCAACAACAGTTTCATAATCTTCAATATCGCCAGTGAAAATGGGACAATGTTCTGAAAGCATTTTAATTTTTCCAACGTCCATCTCTACTGAAGTATTATTAGCTGGCTCCATTGTTTCTCCATTCACTGGCTAAGGACGTATCTTTAAAGATGGGACTATTGTCTTCTAATGAACTATTTAAATTTATGGACGAGGCTAGATCTACCGGTTGACCGCATGTAATGGGGTTTGACAGAAGCGATGGAGAATCGTGGTGGGGTGGTGAATGCGGGGTTGCGCTATGGTAAGAAGTAAATGCGTTTGACGAAAAATTAATAAAATTATGGGGTTTTAGTGTGGAATAACTCTCTGCTAAGGGAAGGGGTTTACTCTAAGAGTATCAAGGTCTACTCTGTACTGGCTATTGTCGATTACCTTATTTTGGAGTTCGTCGACTGATGCAAAACGTTACAGTCCTCTGGATCTCGCAGTCACTCCTGTTCCCCAGCCTGAATTCCGAAAACCTCTCTTCTTCATGAGCGTGCCCCTCCAGATGAAACGAGAGGTCAGCTGCGCTTTCCAAGCTTCGAGATGATGAGTGGAACGGGCGTTCAGCCTTGTTCCAGTCAAGGTTGCAACTTGCACCTCCGAAGAATTCACTCGTGACCCGCTCAAGACGAGTGAGTTAATCCCACACTTGCTTACACCACTGATCAAGTGGGTGAATGGGAGAGTGATAGTGGATTAATGAGTGGATCAATTATTGTAGACATTCATGGAAAGTGGATAATTTCACTTTTTATTATTGTTGCTGCAACCACGGAATAATTATTCTTAGAGTTAAATTGAAAAATGTGAATAGCATAACCCGCTCTTGTCCTTGCCCTGGCCAAATTTCCAACCTGACTACCCGTCATGGACCTCTCGAACCTTTTCCCAGTCTCGGCTTATATAACACTAGGCAACAAATTTCAACTTTTTTTTTGTTACAGACACGTGAACTACTGATTCCTACTAAAGCGCTGATGCTGATTTCAGATCTGATATCAAAATTTCTCTATCACGTCCAGATTTTGTGTAACCGAAAACCCCTATTTTTCATTTTTTTTCTCACCCGCTTCTATTACGAAAGCCGTCTAAGCTACTTTCCGTGCCACGTTTTATGTTAAGCATACTTAAATAATTAGTGAACAGGGATGTCTTTCCTCCTTTATTCTGGCTTAAGACAGACAGCGGAATTCCGCTGGCGGAGTTACCACCCCTGCGCCCAACCATCCACCCAAAGCGCGTTAGTATTTTGTTGTTACTACTGAAAGGCAAATTCCTGTTCTTAAGTGAAACTTTGGTGTGTCCTCTTCCTTTGTCGCTTGTAGGATGACGAGCTCTCCTTCTGCAGGAACCAACAATAATCTCCCATCATATTTGGGTTGAAATTACCTTGGTATCTGTTTCCCATAACTGAGATCTGTTGGTGGAAGCGCTCACCATGCTCGTCACTTACAGCCCCAAGGTTGGCCGGGAAGAAGTCAAGATGAGAATGTAAAAATGAATTTTCAAAGACATTCTGCATCCCATTATTTCATAAGATTTAAGCATGTTTTCTACGAGTTTACGGTGGTTTTCAGCTTTGTGGTTTCCAAGAAAATTTTTGACAACTTCAACGAAAGATGTCCATGCTCCTAGTTCATTCTCATTTAGGTAGATGGAAACGATGAGTCGTGGATGACACTGCGGATCTGTGGTCCAGTGAAAACTCCAGCTTCTAGCTTAGCATCTGTCAATATTCCTTTGAATTTATCCTTTAAATATTGGAAACCACTACCTTGATGATCCATACCCTTCACGAAATTTTTCATAAGGCCAAGTTTAATGTGAAGTGGTGGAAGATGTACTTTCTGAGGGTCAATAAGTGCTGGGTGTTTCACATTGTATTTACCAACAACATGTTCAGTTCTAGATGGCCAATCATGTTTTTTGTAGTGGTTCTTGTCATCTCTGCTGTTCCATAGACACAAAAAGCACATTTGCTTTGTGTAGCCCAACTGTAACCCAAGAAGTAATGATACAACTTTAAGGTCGCCACAAATATTCCATGTGTGGTCCTTATATTTGATGAGTCTTAGCAGCAGTTTCATCGATTCATAAGTCTCATTAAGGCCAGTGGCATGTGCTACAGGTATTGAAGGTTTTTCATTGCCGTTGTGCAGTAATACAGCTTTAAGGCTAGCTTTACTAGAGTCAATGAACAGTCTCCATTCTTTTGGATCATAGCGACAGCCAATCCCTTGCATCAGACCACTGATATCGTGGCAGAAACAAACGTTTTCTTCCTGTAAGTAAAATGATGAAAACTGCAAATGGAGATGGCGGAAATGGGAAACTTTGGTGTTTGGTTGGAGAAGATTAAATTCTTGAAGTCTTGAACCAAGCAACTCTGCCTTTTCTTTTGGTAATTCCAAATCGCGCACTAAGTCATTTAACTCCGCTTGACTTAACAAATGTGGGGAAATATTTGCATCTGGAACATATATGCCATCTTTCCCTGTTTCTATATCACTAGCAGAATCTTCAGATGAACTGCTGTCTGTTATCGTTGCTGGTGGAACTGGTGGTGGATTTGTTTCATCATGTGGTACTGGTTTCATTGCTGATTCGCAGTTTGGGTACGTGATCTTTGATTTGTTTTTCTTTGTGAAACCAGCAATCTTTGTCAAACAAAAATAACAATCATTGAAGTGATTTTTCGGCTCACGCCAAACCATGGGGACTGAGAACGGCATAGCTTTTCTTTTACCATTCATCCAAGCTATTAACATTGCATTGCACTGTGCACAGCAAATATGTGGTGCCCAGTCCCTCTGTTGGTCTCCTAACTTACAGTCAAAATAACACTTGTAGGCAAGTTTAATCTTTGTTGTTATGTTTCTACGTTGTGGCTTAGGTGTATATTGTCCACAGACAAAGCAGAAGTTGTCTGGGTGATTTACACAAGCACGTCTATTTGATGCCATTTTGAATTACCATACAATATCTGAAAAAACGTAGAAAGTAATTATTACGATGTGCAAAATAAAAAGAAATACACACCGTGTACAAAACAAATGCTATAAAAACACACAAGTCACCACAACCTGTCACTTGCTCATCAGCAGAGAGCTTCAACAACCGTTCTGCTTGACTGTCACGTAGCGACTGACCGTTGGCCGTTGCCCGTTACTATGCTCTTGACTCAGTGTTGCCAACTCGGGATAAATTTTATTTATCAAAATTGTTCGAATTTGTATATAGTTGGCAAAAAAATTGCTTTAACCTTGAAAAGCAAGTTTCATATTACTGGCATTAAGCCGATTAAAACCAAAATCTGGACGTGGTAGAAAATTTTACTAAAAGTGATTTGCATTTTACACAAAATCTAGACGTGATAGAAAAAATCTAATTATAGATTTGAAATCAGCATACCGAAATTAGCTAGGAGCACCTATTTGGTCTTCTGTAACAAAATCTTTGTTGCCTAGTGTAATCCATCTTTAGGGGATCTTTAGAGGGTGGTGGGGAAAAGGGGTAGCCTTATATAAGCTTTTCTTAAGGAATGCAAAGAGGGAAAGTAGCTACCTTGGAAGATGCGGGAGGAGTAGCTTCGAGGTATATTTTATAACACATAAGATACACACACACACACACACACACACACACACACACACAGAAAATTATGTTAATTTATTAACAAACTTCATGACAACGGAGATGATGTGTATTAACTATGATGAAATACGGCCCTCCGCATCCTTTGAACTCTAAACCGTAGTGGCTAAGGATGTCATATCACCAAAACAGCTTTGTAACTTTACTCTTTTCATTATTTCAGGTGTTATTAGGGGCAGCCGCTTTCACAGTTTCGTCAGCTCGCATGGCAGTCGTGAATTTCACTACGGCTATCGATCTGCAGCCCTACACCTACATGATCGCCAGACCCAAAGAACTCTCTCGAGTTCTGATCTTCATAAAACCTTTCGCCAGTGACGTAAGAAATCCACAAATATTACATAAATTTTATTTCTAGAACCATGAACTGAATTTTCAAACGTTTTTGGCGTTTGTTCGACAAATCTCCGTTTATAAATTAAAAAGAAGGGACAATGACTCAAAGCCCGTAATCAACGTGAATGTACTATGTATTTATTCTACTAACCTTGAATAATTTATTAATTAAATAAACTTCGGTGCTTTTACTGTAAATGTATACAAAGTGTTATGTATTCCAGTTTATCAGTTAAAATAAAAATAATAAAAATAATATAGTCTGAAGACATAGTTAACACTGACTACGAAACAGCAAACTTACTTCAACCACAAATTCCAAATAGCCTGCTGTTAACCCGTTTAGATTTGAGAATTTACCAGTTTCGGTTAAAATTTACCGACACGGAAAGTTTCCTGGATTTTCTCTCAGAATTATTTTTTATTTTAATGGCGAACAAAGATGTCATTTTTTTTTTAAAGTAATGAAGCAGATATTGTATAAAAATGTACGTTTGTATGTATAGTTTGAAAATATACAGAAAGAAATTAAATAGATTTTTTTTTGTTTGTTTAATATTCGAATTTAAACGTAGTTAATCTGAATTTTTAATGGTTTTTTATTTCTAATATAAATAATAATAAATAATAATAATTACAGCTACGTCGAACTTTTCCTTTTGTTATGAAATAATTCTTTCGAAATCTAAGAAAAACTGTTGAGATGTGGCATTTCAGTAAGATTTGCTGATGAGAAGCTGTTTATCTAATTTTGGTGTGGATATGTCAGCACGTCAGCAAATATGGAACGGATCAGCTAATAAAGTTCCCTTGAAATTCGCCATTTTCAGACGTGGATTTTCATCGGAATAACTGTACTGATCATGGGTCCCATTCTTTATCTGGTGAATCGCTTCTCGCCTTATTATGACTTCCACGAACTAAATGACGGAAGGGGACTTTTCCAACTCCAGAATTGTTCTTGGTATGTCTACGGAGCTATTTTGCAACAAGGTAAGAAACAAGGAAATATATTTCATTACGTTCTTAAATGAGAATTAAATTAAACGTTGGAATATCAATGAAATTCTTTAAATGATTCAATATGAATATAAAAAATGCGTTATTCTCTATCTGTCAGGTGGAACGAAGCTCCCTATCGCAAATTCGGGCCGGTTGGTCGTGAGCTTTTGGTGGATTTTCGTTATCGTCGTCGTGACGACGTATTCGGGGAATCTCGTCGCCTTCCTTACTTTCCCTCAGATTCAGAACGCCGTCAGTACCCTCGACGACCTTTTGGATGCCAAGGGCGACATGACCTGGGGCTACACTCAGGGCACAGTGCTCGAGGAATATTTCAAAGTAAGTCATGCGCTGATGATATATATATATATATATATAACCTTTGGTTAGCTTCCGCCCGAATTGTTCATTCTGACGAAGGTCAAGCTTTTCACTCCACCTTAGACCTACAGTTTAACGTGGAATCCGAACCACGCCCCATCAGCAGCCCAGCATCTTAACCACTAGGCCACCTAGGGTACCCATTTATCTACCAACCACTTTCTTTATTGTGTGGAAGGATGAACAGCTGGGTTTTGCTGCGCGCCGGCTGCCGTCGGGTCTCGAACCCGGGGCCGATGGATTCGTAGTCAGCGATGCTAACCACTACACCACCAAGGCGCATATATATATATATATATATGAGGACTTTTAAAATTCGTTTGAACGCTTTGTATAAGTCTTAGTAGTTTGAAATAAATATATTATTTGCAAACATATTATATGAACATGAATTTTATCTTATAGAAAATAGTGAAAAGATTTAGAACCATGAATTAAAACATCTTATATTACGTTACGATAGTAAAACTCAGATATACTTATTGATTCGAATATTAATACTTTAATTAAAATGCTAATTATTCAGTTAAACTTTGGAACATTATATATATATATAACTGACGAAGAATCTTTCATTGAAACACTGTATAATGTCATTTTATCTGCCAACTATTACGTAATTCTAGATGTAATATGTATCTGGTACTCAAACATGCAAAAGAAATAAAAAAAAATAGACATAAAGCCACGGATAAAATCGTGTATTTTTCATTAACTCTAAAATGTCATTTGGGTTTCTGATAAACTTTGAATGTCAAGGGGAGACATTTCAGTCGGATCGGAATGATTTTCTCGCCAGAGAAGTCCGCATTTCTCGCCCTCCAAACATTAATTATTTCTCACGTAAATTCTAATACGAACAAATAAATGTTAAAAATGAGAAAATGCTCGTTGACGCGCATCATCAGTAAGACCGAACTTTTTTTGTTTTTTTTTTAAACCAAAGGCCTTTAAGGTATCGTTAAATCAATAGTTTGAAAAAGAACTTTTATATAAATTGCGAGATTCGACGAATGAATTTTGTAGTAATGCGCGTGTTATGCTTCCGTGAAATTTGAGAAACCTTTTATATCCTTTATTCTTAATAATAAAACTGATTCCCGAAACAGACATCAAAAGGTAAATTCAAAGAAGTTGGAGATTTGGCCGAAACGCACAAGAATCAGGACGGATCATTGTTTAACCGTATCAGATACTCCCCTCACGCCCTTCTCGAATGGAAGACAAACCTCCTGTTTACCATGAAGAAAGAGTTTTTGAGAACAGACACCTGCGATTTTTCTTTGGGTGAGATTCTCTTCTTAAAGCTGTATGCAATCTTATACATACGTACGTACGTATGTACACAGGGTGAGTTAAAGTCTGGAAACATAGGAACTATTCTTTTCAATGCAAATATATATGTATATTTGCATTGAAAAGAATAGTTCCTATGCTTCCAGACTTTTGACTCAACCTGTATACATTAATTTTTTTAATAAATCAGGACTGAAAAAATTAATGCAAGTTTTTATTATTTAAAAGTGAAGTACAGTACAAACATGAGAAATCGTCACACTATCACGGGTCTTAATAATCACACTCTTTAAATGCTGTCCTTCACAAGTGATGCATTCACCGCATCGAACCACTGCATTGTTCATTACTGTCCTCAGTGCGTCTTCACCAATAGCAATAATGGATTTATTAATTCTGATTTTAAGTTCATCTCTACTTTTGGGCCCATGTTATGGAATTTTTAAGGCAACAGGGCAACAGATTGGGGAAAAGATAATTTCTCGGTTCAGCACAGTTTTCTGGCCACCCCGATCACCAGACTCATCCGCACTAGATTTTTTTCTCTGGGAATTATTGAAGAGCAAAGTCTACAAGACACGTCCCAAAAGTAGAGATGAACTTAAGATCAGGATTAATGAAACCATTGCTGCTATTGGTAAAGACACACTGAAGACAGTAATAAACGCTGTAGTGGTTCGATGCGTGGAATGCATCAGTTGTGAAGGACAGCATTTAAAGAATATAATTATTAATTAAGACGTAGACCCGCGATAGTATGACGATTTCTCATTTTTGTACTTCACTTTCAAACAATAAAAAATTGCATTATTTTGTTCAGTCCTATTTAAAAATAAAAAATGTATCAAATATAAATGGCTCACCCCTATATATATATATATATATATATATATATATATTATTTTTTATGCAGGACGGGAGGAGTTTTACTTCGAGAGTGTGGCAATGCCTGTTCCAATTGACAGCCCATACATCGAATTATTCAATAATGAGTAAGTACATAAATTTTGCTTTCCCAATTGCGAAGGAAATTTCATTGGAATTTATACCAAATGGAAGAAGCTATTGTAAAATGCACATTTTAATTACTATCAAATAGTCTTTTTCTTAATGAACGAATAATAATAGTATGAAATTTCTTTAAAAGAATTAAAAGAATGCAACTTGGAGGACTTATTCAGAAATGGAAGCAAGACTTTTGGCCCAAAAAGGATAAGTGTTCCTCCACGGCTTACGGGGGTAGCGGCGGAACTAGAACTGTTTCTCTTTCTGACATGCAAGGATCCTTCTTCATTCTTTTCATGGGTCAGTTCACCACATTTCTTTGTAACACGAGTTTATAAGTTACTTGCCGCATGTGTCTGTACAGTATATGAGTAAGCTTAACTGGAATATATTAAATTTAGAGGAACAAGTATATATATTATATATATATATATATATATATATATATATATATATATAGATAGAGAGAGAGAGAGAGAGAGAGAGAGAGAGAGAGAGAGAGAGAGAGAATTGTGCGTAGCGAAAGGGGTCTTTAATAAGTAAACAATTGGTTATTCTAATTATTTAGATGAATTATAGCCTTGATGCTTTACCTCAATAATTAAAATGTAACAACACATGAGAAACAAAAACAAAAATTCAATTCAATTCTGACTTTGTGACCGTTTTAGGCTTTGCTTTGTCTCTGGTGATCATGATCTTGGAGTGCATTTTCCAAAGGAACATCAAAAGCCTTCCGAGCACACCGTCCAGTACAAGAACACTCGTCAAATCATTTGTGGCTTAAGGAGCTCGAGATCGTTCAGGAGTTGGTAATATTTCCTACTTTGTTCGTATCGTCTTCGACCGATAGACGACGAAGGGAAAAGCGTAGACGAATAATTGCTATCAGGGCTTTGGGCGCCTTGATCCATCGCAATATACCACGTAGTTCAGTGACCTAACCCGCGTTAGTCAATAATCTTGTCGTCCAGTTAGAGTTTGTCTATAGATAAATTTCGAAATTAATAGTTATGTTCCTTAACCAAAGGATTTACATACATAACAAATTCTGGTGCTCTTCCAATACGTGCTCTACCGTAAAATTTACATTCCAATATGTGCTAACTAACGAAAATATAACGAACTAACCTAACCAATCGTCAAGGGCGTACAATTGACCTAACGATTGGTTAGGTTAGGTCGTGATATTTTCGTTAGTTAGCACATATTGGAATGTAAATTTTACGGTAGAGCACGTATTGGAAGAGCACCCAAATTCTCCCTGTAAATCAAAATGTTTTGTGATACTGATGAATGCAAATGTGATATATATATATTCTATTATAGTTACAATAGTGTTCATTAGGGTTATGACTTTTTAATTTTTTGTCATAAATATTGTTTCCTGTATCATCAATCGATGAACATTTGCTTGAAACAATAAAAAAGGGCCTAATTCTTCAGAATTAAAAAAAAATGTCACCCCGAAAGCAAATATAGTATATTAGTATATTCGAGACAGCTGCATTGCACCATTCTAGATTGGTTACCTAGTATTTTCTTGAATATTCCGGAATATACCGAAAAGCACTAAATACTCTGGAAAATCACTGGAACAGAGACCCATCTGCAATAGCTATACCAAGGAGCAACCAATGTGCGGAACGTGCCATTAAGGTGATGCAAGAACTTTACGTAAACTGTAAAAATAAAGACAACCTTAATCACAGGTTTATTTTAAGCAATAAGTAAAACAATTAAAACAATAATAGAGTAAATGTATAATATTGTATTTGTATAATTAATATGTATTGTATAGGTATAATGTTGTATAATATAATATATGTTTATGTATAATAATTGTGAAATAAACATGCAAATTTCTATTTATTATTTTATTAATTTTTTATTTTTTATTTTGGGGTGAAGTTTTTTCAAAATATATCGAAAAAACTGTTATTTTCATTGTCAGGGGGCAAAAGTTCATCGATTTATGATACAGGAACATGAAGTTATAAAAATGTCATAACCCTAGTGTTCATAGAGTAGAGATTATAAATATTTATATTCTAACCTATCATTATCAAGTATAAAAGTATATAAAAGTATATACCGTATTTGACGGCTTACAAGACGCTGCGCCGTGAAAGACGCACCTTAATTTTGGAAAGGTAAATTCAAGAAAAAAAGTTTTTTGTTAATACAATGGATATGTAAAATTCAATAAAAAGAAAACCCAAAAGCCAATAAAGAAAGATATGATGATTATTACTCTTATTATTTGTTATTAATCAGACGCAGGGCGATTTTTTAAGGTATTTATAAGGAAAAAAAGTGCGTCTTATAAGCCGACAAATACGGTACATTTTGTCACATAATATATATATATATATATATATATATATATATATATATATATATATATATATATATATATATATATATATATATATATATATATATATATAAAGTATAAATATGATAAATATATAATAGTACAAATAAGAAATAGCACAAGTATACTAATAGTACCATTAGCATTTAATTTGGAAAATATTAGTAGATTAAATATAATAATTAAAAACCTATAATTTTTTGTTAGTCATAACACCACAAAAGATAACAACCCCTCGAATTATATTAAGTAGAAATAATTAAATAAAAAACTAGTAACTAAAATCAATAGGTAGTGACCTGTATATACTTCTTAAATATACACTCTAAAAACTACTAAGGTATTTTAAACCCAAATTGGTGTGAATCGAAACCATGTAGTTGAAATTAATACTTGAGCACTTTTTGAAAATAATTATTTTTAACCTTCTTTTCCTCAGAATTATCCGAAAGATGGTAATTTTAACTACTCATTGGGTTGGAACTTATTTCACACCAAATTGGGTTAAAATAAGTCGGTGGTTTTTAAAACGTAAAAATAAATTAAAAAAAAAATATATAGTTTTATTAACACTGGATTATCTCTCCACCTTAATTCTGTTAAATTTATATTTCAGATACTTTGCTTATCGAATACTATTTATTTATAAAGACACTTTTACATTTAGTGTACGTATACGTAGATTAAACAAATTACGTAGATTAAATTTGTCTAAAAGATGTAAACTATATACATATAACTCGGTGTATATATATGTATATATAAATAATTCGAAGTACTTTTGTAAATAGTAAGAAAATATTATATTTATAAAGTGTATTAATCAAATAAAGGTTTAAAATTTTTAATAGTTTCATTTACACACCATCCTCTGGCGAGAGAGAGAGAGAGAGAGAGAGAGAGAGAGAGAGGAGAGAGAGAGAGAGAGAGAGAGAGAGAGAGAGAGAGAGAATACGTGAGAATGTTAACAAGAAAAAAGAGTAAAATGACTGAAAGGAACAGAATGAAACGGATGAAAAATTTAAAATAAATTTACAAAATCTTGTAAAAACAGAAAAAAGAAAAACCAACTTTAAAATATGACCTCCAATTTAGGATCATCTGAAGAGCCGTCAGCCCAGCCTTTTTTAGTTAGCTTTATAAGGCTAACTAACGAAAATATCACGACTTAACCTAACCAATTGTTAGGTCAACTGTACGCCCTTATGATTGGTTAGGTTAGGTCGTGATATTTTCGTTAGTTACCTTATAAAGCTAACTAAAAAAGTCTTGGGTGACGGATCTTTAGGTGATCCCCGATTTAAAGTATAATTTATAATTTATAATTTATTTATTTATTTGGAACGGATTATATTTATGTATTTATTTATTTCCACCAACTTTTAATTCCCACCTTTCCACGCAATGAAATCTCCTCCTCACGAAATATGTTAACTGAACCTCAGCATTAAGGAACAAATTACAGTGCGGTCACGAAATTTCGAAACTACGATCAATCGAAATCTCGAAGTTTCGAAATTCCGATCACGTGAAATTCAGCCAGACACGGCGTGACTCACACTCCACTTCGGTGTGATCAGCCATTCCATTTCCGTTCTGAGCTTCAAAGTGTCCGCTGTTTCCCACTCATTCGCAATGAAAATTTTTATATTTTTGCTGGCTGTTATTTTGCTGGCTGTGATTTTGACCTCTGGGGTTACGATGGTCAAAGAGCAGCGACAAGGCTCCCACTTCGGTTCAAAGAAGGGGAAATTAAGGAATACAAACCTGGAAGTGAAGAAGAAGGTGTTGGACGAAATGAAGGCCGGCGCTTCGATAACTTCTCTTTGTAAAATGATGGTTACAAATGTATTAATGTATCTTATATTGGCTCTTTTCCGTTCTACCCCAGCAACAAAAAATGGAATTATATATTATTTTCTACTGTAGTTTTACTTGCTGAATTCAATAATATATATCTTATTTTGGAGAAATTAATAACAAAAGAGTTATAGTCCGTTTATTTTATTTAAAAGTAGAGATTGCATTTAAGATTTCAATAAAAATGTCCTTTCCTTTTTGTCTTCTCCTCCACAGAAATTCACATAAATAAGAATCTATCATATTTCTAGATGTTCCCCAATGTGTCTCGTTCCTTCGTTTAGCTAAATCAACTGTACGCCCTTGACGATTGGTTAGGTTAGGTCGTGATATTTTCGTTAGTTAGCCTTATAAGGTTAATTAAAGAAGGCTGGGGTAGAACGTTATTTCCTTAACTATGTTTATGAAATTCCATTTATCATCCATAACAATATCTACAAAAGAGAGAACAAAATTAATAATTATAACCATAACTAATTAAAGCACGAATACTTTCTCCAAAATAAAATATATATTATTGAATTCAGCAAGTAAAAACTAGAAATTGTTGCTGGGGTAGAACGGAAAAGATCCCTTATATTAACTCGGTATTATGCTGCATTAGTTAGTTAGGGCTTATTTTAGTATTTTTGAAGGTTGTGTATAAACTTGTTTATGACCGTACGGACATAGTACAGTCACCGGATCCGAAAGTCACGAGGATCGAAATTCTCACGAGTTCCGAACGACGGAACCGCCACATTATTTCAAAATTTCGTGACCGCACTGTAATGGGAAGTGAACGGATAATGTAATTGAGACAGTTTTAATTATTCTTTAAACAAAATGTAGTATTCGTGCGTTGATAATCGCGCTTCTAAGCCGATGCAAGAAGCATTGAAATAAATAACGCCATCCGAGCCTACAAGGTACGCGTTTTGAGTTAAGTTTTGAGATTTTAATTGGAGGGACATCAACCAGACATCTCCCATCCATGTTAATAAAGACAAATGAGTTTAACTATAACAAAAACAGAACCAGAATGATACGCTTTTTTCCTTGTTCCAGAGGTTAACCAAGAAAAAAGTTAGTTGTAGTAATTATTTTAGTTTCATATTAACATTACGTGGGTTAGTGAAGAGATTCCACGCGGTAGTTTATTCAGCCTTGGAAACAGATCATGCTTATTTGTCGTTTTTTACGATAGATTAAGTTTAAACTAGTCCTACTCGGTTTAAGCATAAATTTTCCGAAGGTTATATCTAAGACGAGATCTATCGTGTTTCGCTACATACTTTACAGACCTTGACCAGTGAAGACGTGTGTTTTGCTTTATGTGAACCCCTCATAAACATGGCGGTATCAGAAGAGCATATCAGGCATATAATGCTTTACGAGTTCAAAAAAGGGAATAGTGCTACTGAAGCAACGCGAAACATTCAGGAAGTTTATGGCAACGATATTCTGCATGTGAGGAAATGTCAAAGATGGTTTCAAAAGTTTAGGAATGGTGACTGCTGTTTGACAGATGCAGCACGCTCTGGACGCTCTGCTGAGTTTGATGATGACCTGCTGTTAGCCGCACTTGAAGAAGACTGTTCAACAACTGTCAAAGAATTGGCCCAGAAACTCAATTCATCCCCGTCCACCATCCATCGACATTTGCAACAACTCGGGAAAATGCCTAAGGTAGGAAAATGGGTGCCACATGAATTGTCGGTCGACAATCTGAGGGTGCGGGTAAACATTAGCACAGCTCTTCATTCCCGTAAACTCCAAGATCCGTTTTTGCACCGTTTAGTGACTGGTGATAAAAAGTGGATACTGTACCAGAATGTTAAGCGCCGTCGACAGTGGGTTTGTGCCGGAGAACCAGCGACACCACAGCCAAAACCAAATCTTCACCCTCGGAAGGTGTTGCTTAGTGTTTGGTGGGATAAAGATGGTGTAATACACTTTGAAACCTTACCACACAACCAAACAATCACCGCTCAAGTCTACTGTCAACAACTGGATCGATTGAACACTGCACTGAAAGAAAAGAGACCTTCTTTGGTTAATCGGAAAGGAATCGTGTTCCACCACGATAACACACGTCCTCATACCGCTCGGATCACTTCTGCAAAAATTGAGGAGCTTGGGTGGGAAAAACTTCCACATCCCCCATATTCTCCAGACCTTGCGCCTTCAGATTATTATCTTTTCAGGAGTCTGCAAAACTATCTTGACGAGAAACGGTATACTTCTTTAGATGACCTGCACACCAGTCTTTGTACGTTTTTTGCCTCAAAACCTCCTGAATTTTATAAACATGGCATTGAAAAGCTCGTAGGACGTTGGCAGAGTGTCATTGATTCCGATGGAAAATATATACTAGATTAAAAAGTTTCAGTTGAGTTTTTTTTTGTCTTCAAATTCCGATCTAAAAAACGACACTATTTATGGGATGACCTGATAGAATTGTTGGAAGTGCTGCACCACTTTTGGTGTCATTAAAAGTGATTTCAACCATCCAGTTAATTCATACCATTCTAAGTACACTTTGAAAAAGAAATGCGCCAATTTTCTTTTTAAACTTCCCTATCCTCAGTAACTTTAAAATTTTCCTTTTACAATATTATTATCATGATTATCATCATCATCATTACGATTATTATTATTATCATCATTACTATTACTATTATTTTGTCGTAAAATAATATGACTTCCAATAAAAAAATTACTAATTAATAATGTTTGATAATTTTCGAAATTTTTATTCTTTCGGCGAATTTCTTTCCGCAACCGACTTCGCTCAACCCCGTTCGGCTTAAAAACATCATCTATTTGAGCTTTGTTTCCCTACATCTGCTATAGCTGCTACCCATAAAATAGGTATCAGGTATGTAGCCTAGGCCGATAAAGAGAGCTTGTACGTTCATACATTTTTTTTTTTAACTTTTCAGGATTAGTCGGAAGGAGTATCTACGGTAGCAGGTATAGCTGGCTACCTATTGCTGAAACCAAGTTTACCACCTGTGAATTCTTTTTATAAGGGCCAATTTGGTACTTTTCCGTTATAGCCGCGGAATTTTAATAAGCCCCCAATGTCAATCGCCGTTGACGATTGGTTAGGTTTAGTCGTGATATTTTCGCTGTTTTGTATGACGATTGATTCAGTTTAGTCGTGATATTTTCGTTAAAACAACGAAAATATTACGACTTAACCAACCAATCGTCAATATATATATATATATATACAAAACAGCGAAAATATCACGACTAAAAACCTAACCAATCGTCAAGGGCGATTGACATTGGGGGGGGGGGCTTATTAAAATTGCGGGGTATAACGGAAAAGTACCACCAATTTTATTATCACGGCTGAAAATCAAAAAAAGTGGAATTTTAGCACTTTCCCCTCGAAAGCTTTCATACATAATATAGAAAGTGATTTAAGTAAAATTCATCCCTTTCATATCAAATTTCATAAGTAAATTTCAAATATTACTAAAAAAGTAATCCATAAATGATCAATGCCAATCCCTTTCTTCGGTAGAAAGTAACGACTTCATTTGGTGAAGTACCGAAAAGCTGAAATTTTGTATACATAATGTTTTTTATACAGTTATTTCCTCCTTTTCTCATTTATTTATTTATTTATCAATATAAAATAATTTTTAAAATTACTTCAATTTGGGCAAAATAAGGTCAAAAGGATTAAAATATGATAAAGTTTCCCTTAATGAAAAAAAATAATAAAAACCTAATTACGAGACCATTTTTAAAAATATGTTTTATATTTGTTAAATATTAGCGTAGTGCACGGCCTGTATATATATATATATATATATATATATATGGGAATGAACTCAGAATGGTTCCCTGAGTTTTTTATGATACACACAGACCGTGCATGGAATAAGGAACTCTTCTGGGATAATTAAATCCACTATAGTGAAAAACTATGGTATTTGTCATTTACCATTACTTATTCGGACTATAGTGGATTTAATTATCCCAGAAGAGTTCCTTGTTCAATGCACGGTCTGTGTGTATCATATATATATATATATATATATATATATATATATATATTATAGGGTGCCGCAAAAGTCGTGGATCATAGGAATTTTCAGTGTTGATTATATTATTTTTTTCTTTTAAGTAGGGGATGGCTGTGAAATTAACAATAGACGAGAGGGTGAGCTTGGTTTTAATGTATGGAATACTAGATACTACAAATCGCTGAATCGGTACAGAATTTAAATTCTGTACCGATTCATCAATTTGTTGTACCTGGTATTCCATACATTAAAATGAAGCTCACCGTCTCATCTATTGTTAATTTCGCAGCCATTCCCTGCCTAAAAGAAAAAAAATAAAATATTAGAGTCAACACTGAAAATTCCTATGGTGCGCGACTTTTGTGCAAAACTCACAATTTAGTCGATAATAATTCCCTGATATTAAAATTCTTTAAAATAATAATAATAATAATAATAATAAATAATAATAATAATAATTTTCATTCAAAAAGCACACAGTACATAAGATATACATTACATCCATACTGGTTTCCACAATGTTGGCATTAACGTCTAATTTTGTATTTTTAGTGACAAATAGTTCAATTACAGTATTCTTATCTGAATATGCTGTTGGGAAGCATGACAGCTTTTCAGGCAAAAAAATCTTTGAGATTCATCTCTATTTTTACGAGAAAAATAAATATAAATAGAATTAACAGAAAATAAAATAAAGTTCCATTTAGTTAATTCTGTCGTTGCAAATGAAAATTGAAATAATCTTCGAAATAATAGAAAAGGAAGAGGTAAACAATACGATATAATAGAAATAATAATAGAAATAATAGAAAAGAAAAATGGTAAACAATACAATAAACAGAACATGTTGAAATATCAATAACAGTTAATTTCTATTATTACAAATTAAAAATGATGATACAATCTTAAAGTTACAAAATACAGATAAATGAGAGATATTATAACTATGGCGTAATACGAGTATAAGGAAACTTTTAACATATAATTTATATAGTTTGTGATTGCACTCAATTTAAGAGTGTGAATTTTGCATATACAACATAATAGGTAATTTTTTTGTTTAGTAATATTTACAAGTGGCAACATATATATATATATATGCACATACACACACACACACACACACACACACACACACACACACACACACACACACATATTAATAAGAGTTAATAAAGCGTTTCTTTAGCGATTTGCGAAAGAAGATTAATGATGGTGTTTGTCTGATATTTATAGGTATAGCGTTCCAGATATCTGCCCCTTTGTCAGAGAGAGCATTTCCTGAAATTTGCATTGAATAATTTGGTTTATGTATGGAATCATTAGGAAACCTCGTATTATGATTATGGTTGGTCTGATTCGGGATAATTGCCCAATGAATGACGAAGTATAGTTTCTATTATTAACAACTTTGTACATACTGACACCGACATTAAGGTTATACAAGCTTTAGTTTTAAATATTTAAATTCCTGAATACTGCAGAGGTATGAGATTGCCTGTTAGCATTGTTTGAGAGAATTTATAAGCATTTTTTATGGATTACTTCTAGCGGACATCTCACGGATATTTCACTGTACTGAACTTTTTCTCTTCAAAAAAAAAAATTGTATTTAACATTTGTAAACGAAAGAATGGAAGGTGAATAATAGTCTTTGTTTTAATTTGGATATTCTTTAACCATGAATTTTTTTTACAAAAGATCGTCTGTACTGTACCTTTCAGCGCTATTAATCACCTTTTTATATTTTAATTATTCTTCAAACATAGCTAATAAATTAAACTTTAAGAAATTCAGGGAAGGTTATAAGTTGCGAGTTGTAAAGCTGTTGATTTATTGTCTATCAAATTAATAGACATAACTGGAAAATATAGAATGAATGTCTGAAATAAAAACGGGATTTCAATGTTTGCACTAATTCTACTTACACGATGAAACAACAAAAACTTGGTCCCAAAAATATTTTTTCAATATGCCTTACAGTTATAATTATCGCGTAATATTTTATGGTAAACTCAGCGCTAAGTGCCCATTGCACTTACCACTTAATTAAATTAAATCAAGCTGAAAAACTGTAATATGCGCTTGTAAAATCAATAAAAATTCAAGTGTCCAAACAGGAGAGAAATTTGCTTAAAAATAAAAATTCCAGAAATCTTTCAGAGCAGAATCATTATTCAAAGAATTAACAATCCTAATAGGCTTAAAGTGGGACAAAATGCACTTTTTTATTTAGTTTATTTGTTAGAAACGGCCTTTTTGATGATTGCAATGGTGGGAAAGCGGGGGGAGGGGGAAAACAACAATTGAGAGCGAAAACATACCCAAAAAGATTAGTCATTCATTATGTGTATTGTGTACTGTAGTATATTCCTATTCAAGATACAAACATGCGGATGAAATAGTGTTTGGAAAAGCATGGGAAACTAATTCTTAAAAAAAACATGTTTTACGATTTCCAAAGAATAAAAACGTGCTTTTTATAAACGAATATAAATAACATACAAAATGGTGCATGTGTGAAATTACAGTTTTCAAAGAATAAAACATATGAAAAATCTTCTTGCGAGTTTAACACACTTCAAAAGTGACGATAAAAATGTTGTTTTGTAAAACATTCGGCGCACGTCGTGACTACTTCCGAATATCGTCACAACAACAAGGTGAAGCGACATTTACTCTGTTCACAGTTGGGTAGATAACTGTCTTTTGGGTTCAGATGAAGTAGCGACCCATGGTTCATATCAAGTAAAGTTGTGGAACCCCCCCCCCCCCCCCCCCGTCGCATAACTTTTGCCGTTACGAAGGAGATTAAACAACCCCAATTACTATTATCATTTTTAAGCATTTCATTCATATATATATATATATATATATTAGTGATGGGACGATACAAAAATTTTTAACGATTCCGATTCCGATTCCGATACGATTATCGATTCCGATTCCGATTCTGAATATTTTTAAATATAATTCTATACTTGTTTTTCTGGAAATTGTCATATTTTACTCTGGTAAGATTAACTATTTACATTATGAGTATGGTAATATAAATTATAAATTATAATAGATTGGTTTAAAAATAAAATCAACTGTAAGTTGTAACAATTCATTTTAATCTTCTTGATTACACATCATGGATATACATGTTTTAATGTCTAGCTACAATACAATAAAATAAAATTTG